>SDVV010028928.1:0-11889 GCA_016164225.1 Gammarus roeselii
GGTTAGCAGCATGAGTGGGTGGGGCATAACCACCCTAACTGCTGGAGTCATGGAGGTTAGCAGCATGAGTGGGCGGGGCATGACCACCCTAACTGCTGAAGTCATGGAGTTTAGCAGCATGAGTGGGCAGGGTATGATCACACTATCAGCTGGAGTCATGGAGGTTAGCAGCATGAGTGGGCAGGGTATGATCACACTATCAGCTGGAGTCATGGAGAGTATAAGCATGAGTGATGAATCAATTACATTTGATGAGTGCAGAAAGGATTTAACACGACGAAGAAACTACTAATAGATTAATTAACTGCAGTCAGGTAACGAAATACCTGCTATCCACTTGAATCACAACTAAGGGGCTGGGCGTTTTCTGTCCCTCCCCCCCACCGCCCTCCGCCCCGTCTTCAATATAGAGCGCTCGTTGTGGTGCCTTCATCGGCTGGTTATGGTAATGCAACAGCCATTAAACCCCGGCAACGGCCGCCTATCATGGCCCAAAACAAGGAGGGCCGATGAGGGGCTCTGACTGATGAGGGACAGGGGGTGGTGCAGAAGGGCGGGGGATGTGAGGCAGGCGATGTTGATGAAGGAGGGGAAGTGGTGCTTTGGGGCCGGGGTGTAGAACAGGTGATGTTGATGAGGGACGGGGGGTGGTGCAGAGGGACGGGGTGTGGAGCAGGCGATGTTGATGAGGGATGGGGGGGTAGTGCAGAGGTTTGGGGGTGTGGAGCGGGAGATGTCGATGAGAACATGGGAGTGGTGATGTGTGGCGTGGGGTGAGGGAAAAGTGTGTGGAGTAGGCGATGTTGATGAGGGACGGGTGGGTGTTGCTGTGAGGCGAGAGTGGGGAGCAGGCGATGATGAGGGATGTGGGGTAGTGCAGAGCTTTGGGGGTGTGAAGCGGGCGATGTCGATGAGAACGTGGGGTTGGTGATGTGTGGCGTGGGCTGAGGGAAAAGTGTGTTGAGTAGGCGATGTTGATGAGGGACGGGTGGGTGGTGCTGTGAGGCGAGAGTGGGGAGCAGGCGATGATGAGGGATGTGGGGTAGTGCAGAGGTTCAGAGGTGTGGAGCAAGCGATGTTGATGAGAACCTGGGGGTGGTGATGCGTGGCGTGGGGTGCGGGACAAGTGTGTGGAGCAGGCGATGTTTATGAGGGACAGACAAGGATAACAGGTGTTGGACTAGAGATTGAGTTTAGAAAATTAATCATAATTCGTGGGTATCCGTGGTGAAGGTTGTGCATTGGTTGGACATCACTGTTCGATTGCTGCAAATATAAGAACGAGCTGCAGTACAGGGACCTTTAAACCTGAACTAGAATTGAACCTGTTTGAACTTGTACGTGCAGAAATTCTTGAACAGTAATTTACTCCCTCTATGCAATTTACCATTAAAACTAATTGTTATTCATTAGTGTCATTTCCCTTCCAACGTTTTGTTTTCCTGTTTCATTTACTCCCATTTCCTGTTACCTCGTACATGTAGGAACCTGTTTGAGTATGTCAGCCCCCACTTGATAGCTCACTGAAATGTTTTTACATTGCGCGCATGCAAACTGTCATGATAATTGTGTAATTAGTTTCAAAACTTGACTCTTGTGCCAAACATTGAGTGAGTAAATGCACTATACAGCCCGATGGTGGACATTTTTTCATTTTTTTGTGAAGGTCAGTGTAAACAAAACATTGTCATAATTACTTAAACGACAGTCGACCTTACTTATTTTCAATATTGTTACAGAAATCAAAAGTTCAATTTGGCGTTTTTTTTATCATAACATTTTAAATAATTGGGGAGATAGAGAGAACTCCAACAATATCCGTTGATTGTTGCGATGTGAAGGCTAATATGAGTAGCTAATGTCTTCTTCAGAACAGCTCACGCTGACGTAGGCACGTTACATATCTTCTGGGTTTGGTGACAATTCTGAATTGTTTAAACTTCTCTCTTTCTCTAAACATCGATGTGCTGAAATCGGTTAAATCCAGCAGTGTAGATACTCTTGTGCCGGCCAAGCTCTGCTGATGCTGAACATTAAGCACTGATGAGGAACGAAGACTCAGTGATGGCGGTCAGGGACTGGTAATGAGACATCGTGTCGTAACGAGACATAAATGGACATCGTGTCGTAAAGAGCCATAAATAGGGGCATCGTGCCGTAAAGAGCCATAGATATTAATGCTGAAATAATCATGCAGCGAAGACTAGGGCTCTTCAGCGCGTCCCAAAATGACGAGACACGCCTAGAGTGACTCAGCACACCCTACAGTGGGGCAGCAAGTCTCTTATAGTGATGCAGCACGCTCTCGAATGATGCCATACGGCCCACAGTGATTTCACAAGCCCAACAGTGATGCCACACGCCCCACAGTGATGAAGCACACTCCACACTAATGGAGCACACTCCATAGTGATGAATCACGCCACGCAGTAATGCAGCACGCCCACAGTGATGGAGCACGCTTCAGTGATGTAGCACACCCTACAGTGATGAAGCATAGCCCACCGTGATGGATCCCAGCTCAGTGATGAAGCACGCCCCACTGTGATGCAGCACTCCCAGATTGATGCAGCACGCCCATGGGATTCAACGTCTCTTATAGTGATGCAACGCGCTATGGAGTGATGCAACGGGCTCTGGAGTGATGCAACGCGCTCTGGAGTGATGCAACGCGCTCTGGAGTGATACAACGCGCTCTGGAGTGATACAACGCGCTCTGGAGTGATGCAACGCGCTCTGGAGTGATACAACGCGCTCTGGAGTGATACAACGCGCTATGGAATGATGCAACGCGCTTTGGAGTGATGCAACGCGCTCTGGAGTGATGCAACGCGCTCTGGAGTGATACAACGCGCTCTGGAGTGATACAACGCGCTCTGGAGTGATACAACGCGCTCTGGAGTGATACAACGCACTCTGGAGTGATGCAACGCGCTCTGGAGTGATGCAGCACGCTTGCCACACTGTGATAAAACAAGCCCCACAGTGATGCAGCACGCTTGCCACACTGATAAAGCAAGCCCCACAATGATGAAGTACGCCCAAGGTAATGCAGTACGCCCCAATGTGTTGCAACTTGCCTCTTGTAGTGGTGTAACTCACCAAACCGTGATGCACCCCGGCTGAAAAGAATGAAACATGACGAGGGTGATACAGCACGCCCTAGAATCATGAAGCACACCCAGGGTGATGAAGCACGCTCAGGGTGTTGCAGCACACCAAAAGTGATGCAACACATTTCCTACAGGGATGCCGCATGCCTCACAGTGCTGCAGTACGCCCCTAAGTGATGAAACATGCAAAATATGATGCAGCACGGCCCAGATTGATTCCAAACACCCTAGTGATGCATCACGCACTAAAATGATGCATCACGGCTAATTGAGATGCGACACGCTCAGTCCCAAAATAACGCAGCACGCCATGGAAAGATGCCGCTCGCTCTAGTGGATACAGTGAGCCTGAAAGTGATGCAAGCGTCCCTGTGGGTTTCAGCACGCTGTAAAGGGATGCAGCACGCTCTGAAGGGATGCAGCACGCTCTAAAGCGATACAGCATGCTCTAAAAGGATATAGCACGCTCTAAAGAGATACAGCACGCTCTATAGGAATTCAGCACGCTCGAAAGGGATACAGCATGCTCTAAAGGGATACAGCACGCTCTAAAGGGATACATCACGCTATAAACGGATAAATCACGCTCTAAAAGGATACAGCACGCTCTCCAAGGATAACAGCACGCTCTAAAGCGATACAGCACGCTCTTAAAGGATACAGCACGTTCTAAAGTATACAGCACGCTCTAAAGGTATACAACACGCTCTAAAGGTATACAGCACGTTTAAAAGGGTTACAGCACGCTCTAAAGGGATACATCACGCTCTAAACGGATACAGCACGCTCTAAGAGGATACAGCACGCTCTAAGAGTATACAGCACGCTCTCAAAAGATACAGCACGCTCTAAAAGGATACAGCAGGCTCTTAAAGAATACAGCACGCTCTAAACGGATGCAGCACGCTCTCAAAGGATACAGCATGCTCTAAAAGGATATAGCAGGCTCTTAAAGGATACAACACGCTCTAAAGGGATACAGCATGCTATAAAGGTATACAGCACGCTCTAAAGGGATACAGCACGCTCTAAAGAAATACAGTACGCTCTAAAGGGATACAGCACGCTCTGAAGGGATACAGCACGCTCTAAAGGGATACAGCACGCTCTAAAGGGATACAACACGCTCTAAATAGATACAGCACGCTCTAAATGGATACAGCACGCTCTAAAGATATACAGCACGCTCTAAAGGTACGCAGCACGCTCTAAAGAGATACAGCACGCTCTAAAGGGATACAGTTCGCTCTAAAGGGATACCGCACGCTCTAAAAGGATACAGCACGCTCTAAAGGGATACAGCACGCTCTAAAGGAATACAGCACGCCCTAAAGGGATACAGCGCGCTCTAATGGGATACAGCACGCTCTAAAGGGATACAACACCCTCTAAAGGGATACAGCTCGCTCTTAAGGGATACAGCACGCTCTTATGGGATACAGCATGCTCTAAAGGGATACAGCATGCTCTAAAGGGATACAGCATGCTCTAAAGGGATACAGCACACTCTAAAGGGATACAGCACGCCCTAAAGGGATACAGCACGCTCTAAAGGGATAGAGCACGGTCTAAGGGATACAGCACGCTCTAAAGGGATACAACACGCTCTAAAGGGATACAGCACGCTCTTACAGCACGCTCTAAAGAGATACAGCACGCTCTAAAGGAATACAGCACGCTCTAGAGAGATACAGCACGCTCTAAAGGGATACAGCACGCTCTTAAGCGATACAGCACGCTCTTAAGGGATACAGCACGGTCCAAAGGGACAGCACGCTCTAAAGGGATACAGCACGCTCTAAAGGGATACAACATGCTCTAAAGGAATATAGCACGCTCTAATAGTATACAGCACTCTCTTAAGAAATTCAGCACCCTCCAAAGGGGTACGGCACGCTCTAAGGGGATACAGCACGTCACATAATAGTGCAGCACGCTCCAGGGTGATGCATCACGTATTGTTGTAATGCAGTATGCCCCAGAGTAATGCAGCACGCCCCAACATGCGCACGTCCCAGATAAGCAGTACGCCTGGAGTGAGGCAACACGCTCCGGAGTGATGTACCAATACCATGTTCCAGAGTGATTCAGCATGATCCGGAGTGATTCAGCATGATCCAGAGTGATTCAGCATGACCCAGAGTGATTCAGCATGATCCAGAGTAGGGTAGCGTGCCTCAGACATGCAACATGTTTCAGACAGGCAATACACCCCAGACATGCAGCACGCTTCTTTCTGAGTGATGCACCACGCCCATGACGCACACAACATCCCATAGTGATGCAGAACGCCACAGAGTGATGCCGCACACCTCAGACTAATGCAGTACGCCAGAGTGATGCAGCAGTACACCAAAGTACGATACAACACGCCTCAGAGAAGCAGAACATCCCAGAGAGAAGCAGCACGCTCTAGACTGGCGGCACGCACCAGCTCGATGTAGCATGCCTGAGACATGCAGCACGCCCCAGTTTGATGCAAGTTGTCAGAAACATGCAGCTCACCCCAACGTGATGCAGCATGCCTCAGTCATGCAACGCGCCCGAGCGTGAAGCAGCATGCCCCAGCGTGTCCCAGACATGTAGCACGTTCTAGCGTGCTACATGATGCCTACATTCAGCACGCCCCAGTGATATGCAGTTTGCTCCAGACACACAGCACACCCCAGCGTGATGCAGCACGCCCCGAGTGCCGTTACAGAAGCGTTCCATCTGCTTTATGAGAGTTTGAGGCAAAATATGACCTCCGTTATGTCCAGTGCTGGAGCCTGTTTAGGGGGCAGTGGTCCCTTAGGCCGTTACTCTGCCCCGCCCAGCCTGCAATGGCGTCCTGGAATAGTCATCATGCCCGGTTATAGCCACACTGATAAGCGTTAATTCAGGCATAATTCAGCGGTAAATTTGCTCGAGTTTATAGTCTAGCATCATATACGATAATTTGCGACGCTTTTGTTTCTTGTTGTTAATCTCCTGATGTCATTTGGTTTAGTACAATGAAAAGTGGAATTTAAAATTAGTATGAAAAACACTAACGTTGAACCTTTGTAAGGAATTTTGTTGCACTAGACTCAACCGGGAATGGTTCGTATGAAATAATAATTTACGCACATATGCAGAATTTATTTCATTATAACAGTTTCTCATGTATCAAACTGTCTTTGATTTTTTAAAATTATTCTTTCAAGGTCTTCGTAAAGATAACGTGTTATAGCACTCTGTTTGAGACCAATGGTTCTGTCATCATCTGTAGCTGTTGTTCGATAGCTCCAACAAAAGGAGATGTTATTCCTGGAATCGGGTCAAATTAAAATCATGAATGTACTTATTTGCATATCCATCAACATGGTCACAAAAAAGGTCATGCTTCAAGTGCAACTAATCTGCTCGACAAAGAACTACTGTTTTCGGCCGCCATTTTTATGGGTGAAAGTTTCCTACGCCGACAGCGAGGTGAGAAGTCATAGTGCAGGAATTACACTTGCATATCAGTTAGATCAAAGTTCATTGGGGAAGGCTGTAAACAACTGACCACCAGCACAAGCTGGATAACATCGAAGCATGTTTTTTTTAGATTTTTTTTTGCATTGTGATATCGTAGAATTTTTGTGAGCGTATTTGTCTTTCTCGGCTTCTACGAATAGTTTCATACAAAAATCCTGGTCTCCCCTCGCTTGGTGGGATTGTCTTCCCTCCTTGTCTCCCATCGCTAGGGGGGATTGTCTCCACTCGCTAGGTGGGATTGTCTCCTCTCGCTAGGTGGAATTGTCTCCCCTCCTTGTCTCCCCTTGCTAGATGGGATTGTTTCTCTTCCTTGTCTCCCCTCACTAGGTGGGATTGTCTCCCCCTCCCTCGTCTCCCCTCATTGTTTCGCCCTCGCTAGGTGGGATTGTCTCCCCTTGCTGGATGGGATTATTTCTCTTGTCTCCCATCGCTAGGTGAGATTGTATCCCCTTCTTATCTCTCCTCTTGGGGTGGATGGATGATTATTAATTTTATAGATCATTAACACTTTATTTAGGTTTTTTTCTTCTTAATTCGTGAGCTCTATTATATCTGTGCCCTTTTTTCATGGTGATGAATTTTGTATTCCTCATATAATTATTTATCGTTAGACACCTGCATGGGCCCCGCAGGGTTGCGAGCGACGACTTCGCGGTGAGGCTCTCATGTAGCGCGGAAGCGGCTACTGCTCTTACTACGTTAGACCTACTCGGAATCTACGCTAAACCTACTCGGTATCTACGTTAAACATACTCTGTATCTACGTTAAACATACTCTGTATCTACGTGAAACCTACTCGGTATCTATGGTAAACCTACTCGGTATCTACGTTAAACCTACTCTGTATCTACGTTAAACCTACTCGATATCTACGTTAAACCTACTCGGTATCGACGTTAAACCTACTCGGTATCTACGTTCAACCTACTCTATTTACGTTAAACCTACTCTGGATCCACGTTAACCCTACTCTGTATCTACGTTGAACCTGCTCTGTATCTACGTTGAACCTACTCGGAACCTATGTAAAATCTACTCGAAACCTACGTTAAACCTACTCGTAATCTACGTTAAACCTACTCGAA
The DNA here is from genome assembly GCA_016164225.1 of Gammarus roeselii. Taxonomy (NCBI): domain Eukaryota; kingdom Metazoa; phylum Arthropoda; class Malacostraca; order Amphipoda; family Gammaridae; genus Gammarus; species Gammarus roeselii. The sequence continues at coordinate 7,701 of SDVV010028928.1, forward strand.
ATTTGCGTTGAACCTGTCTCCCCTCGCTAGGTTGGATTGTTTCCCCTCTGTTTCTCCATAGTTAGGTGGGATTGTTTCCCTCTCTTTTCTCCCCTTGCTAGGTGTAATTGTCTCCCCTCCTTGTCTCCTCTCGCCCGGTAGGATTGTCTCCTCTCGTTCTCTCACCTCGGTAGGTGGGATTGTCTCCACTCGCTAGGTGGGATTATCTCCTCTCGCTAGATATGATTATTTCTCCTCCTTGTCTCCCCTCGCTAGGTGGGATTGTTTCCTCTCATTGTCTCTCTTCGCTAGGTGGGATGGTTTCTTCTCCTTGTCTCCCCTCTCTAGGTGGGATTGTCTCCCCTCTCTAGGTGGGGTTGTCTCCTCTCGCTTGATGGGGTTGTCTCCCTTCGATAGGTGAGATTGTTTCCCCTCCTCGTCTCCCCTCGCTAGGTGGGATTGTCTCCCCTCGCTAGATTGGATTGTTTCCCCTCCTTGTCTCTCCTTGCTAGGTGGGATTGTTTCCCCTCCTCGTCTCTCCTCGCTAGGTGGAATTGTCTCTCCTCCTTGTCTCCTCTCGCTAGGTAGGCTCGTCTCCTCTCATTGTCTCCCCTGGTTAGGTGGTATTTGTCTCTCCTCGCTAGGTAGGATTGTCTCCCCTCGCTAGGTAAGGTTGTTTCCTCTCTTTGTCTCCCATCGCTAGGTGAGATTGTTTCCTCCCCCTTTTCTCCCTTCGCTAGGTGGGATTGTTTCCCCTCCTTGTCTCATCTCGCTAAGTGGCATTGTCTCTTATCACTAGGTGGGATTGTCTCACCTCCTTGTCTCCTCTCGCTTGGTGGGATAATTTCCCCTCCTCGGTCTCCCCTCGCTCGGTGGAATTGTCTCCCCTCGCTAGGGGGAATTGTCTCCCCTCGCTAGGTGGGATGGTCTCCTTCCCCTCCTTGTCTCTCCTCGTTAGGTGGATTGTCTCCCCTCCTTGCCTCCCCTCGCCATGTGGAATTGTTACCCAACTATAGCAGTGCCAGCTTCTGATGCTACGGGTCGAGTTCTAACCAGTTAACGCATCGCGTCCTCATGGGCAGGATACTCGTCGTTTCCCCTCTCTAATGAAGCCTAACCTTGATATCCTCCGGATAGGAAATGCGTCTTTGTGTCTATACATTCATAGCACACAATTGCATGATACAACGTTATGTTTCGTTACGTGCAGCGAGCTTGGCTGTGTAACGTCACTATTAACCAGTTCGCACACTGTCGTAGATTAGTCATCAACAGCTTCCGAACTCTTGAGCAATCTTAAATAGGTGACATAATACTAGAAATGTAGGTTTCAGTACCAGAAGTGGGATCAGATGGTTTCGAATCAACGAGCCTCTTACAGAAGTTGCAGCACTCTTCAGTCCACGGCTGTTGACAATTTGTGTATCGCGGTTACGGATGAAATATTCCCTGACTCTACTTCTCTTGTAATGGATCTATTGTTAGGAGTGCTTTGCGGCGGCACTGGCGGTGCCACACCTCTAACAAAGTGTTTAATGTCATGCGTGCTCGACCTTTTAGGCTCCGCCAGCAGTAACGACAGAGACGGAGGGTTGGGTGGAGATATTTGAAGGGGGTTCGGTGTTGTGGAGTAGGCGTGATGCGGTGCGTGAGTGTGTAAGTACGTGTGCGCTGGGGGAGGAGAGGAGGGAGTAGACCTACAGTTGAGTCAGTGTGTTGCTGGCAGTGTTTATGAGAGGTTGCTTATGTCTGCGTTCTCCTATCGTTGTTTGGACTGATTCTACTGCAATCTTAAGGTTTTTCTCATATCGCGGTTGTTGACCGAGGACATCGTCCAGGAGGGCCTCTGCCGGGCATCTACAAGCTACTGAAGGTCAGTTCAAGTATTCGTTTATTAGTATTATGTATAATTATGCAACTCAACATACTTCCATGATGGATTTTACAGGCTACTGAGTTGATACGATCTCATTCCGTTTGTATTTATTCATTTTTGACCTTATTGAAAGAGCGTTTGTATTTGTTTATGACATTAATGAAAGGGCAACATGAGTTTTGAATTGAAGTGTGAAGAATTGCATGTCTATTTTTTTTAATTAAATGTGCTGTGAATTGAGTCCATCTGGTGAAGTGCTGAAATATATATTTCCGGATTTTGAATAACAGTTCACGAATTGAAGTGGTCCCATGAATACACAATAAATGTGTTCGTATCAAGTTCACTGCCCCTTATTTGCAGGTCCTTGACATGTTTGTTCTCCATCAAACTGACATTTATGACATTTTTTATATTATTATCATAAATTGATAATGATCATCTGACGATGGGGTCTCATTGTAAAATGTTGGTTTCAGTTCTTACAAAGAATGTATGTGGTTGCTTTACTCAGAATTATCTAGTAATGTTCGACCTATAACTTTCATGATCTACCAAATGCCTTTTAGATCTTGGTATTTTTTCTCCTGAGGAAGAAAATCTCACATTCTTGACCCCTTCTAAAAATGGTTTCTGAGAACACAATTTTTTTACAGTTGCAGAACGCTGCATTTTCAGTTACAGGACACCGTTCTGTATTATCATCTCAATTGTTACTCGGGGTAACACCTCGTAATCACCAGACCTTGATCCTCAACGGATTGGCAACGGAAGAGACACGGATAACTTCTTAAAGACATCCTACACATTCCTATTGATGTTAGTACAAATGCATGAATGCCGGGCCATGTCTGCCTGGCAACTCAGCTTGCTCGATTGCATGACCTTCCATCTTTGAAGGGTGATTGGATAACACCAAGGCTGCGAATCCGCCGTCTCGATTTCAATTTTGTGCTAGAACCCGATATTGGTGCCTTCTCAATGACCCCCTCACTCGGCGTAACCATGGGCTCGTGAGTGCCACGAATTGAGGCTTGTTCTTAGGAGGGCTGGAGTTACTCGTTGTCACCCCAGATTGTTTTTTGTGGTATTCGGTCTGTTATTCCAAGAATATTCACAAATTTATGTCGCATTCTCGGACGGTTGGATTAAACTAGTGTTTTTGTTCATTATTCTGTGTCGTTCTAACCTAGGAGTTACGTCCTACCGGTCAAGAACATGAAATTAAATCTTAGAAACCGCAGAATAAATGCATATATTTATTATGTAGTTCAATCCGCCTGTCACTCGAGTGACAATATAACAAAACATTAAAACATGTATGGCTACTCTCCTGCATGTTTTGTGGAGGCAGCTGTTAGTTCGCCCCGTCGGAGCCTATCATCGTACGCCGGGACGAGCCTGGCATAGTGAGTCCTATACTTCAAGCAAGTATTGCCTTACGACTGTTGGTGCTCTCGTGTGCTTGACCGTGAGTTTGGGTAATGGTGAGTGTGTTGTGCATGTATGTTGTCACATATAAGTTGTAGAAAGACGGCTCTGTTCGTTTATCGACGGCGGAATAAAGTGCAAATGATTTGCGGAACGACGGCGGAATTATGTTAAAATAATTTGCGGAATGACGGCGGAATTATGTGCAAAACAATTTGCGGGACGACGGCGGAATAATTTGGAAATAATTTGCGGAACGATAGCGGAATTATGTGAAAATAAAGTGCGGAACGACGGCGGAATAATGTGAATTTAATTTGCGGGAAACTCAAGGTCAGCAGGGCATTCGTCTAAGCCTGGATATTCGAATTTCTCGAGCGAAAAAATTTACAATATCCACGACTTGTGGGAAAGACTCTATCAAGACGGCTCCAGTAACTTGGGCTACCGAATAAAAAAACGTATTTGCTTCACCATATCACACGTACAGCTTTGATGTCGAAAAACAATTGTGATGGGTTCGAATTTTTGCTTCAGCCTTTTTAATAATAATTATATGGTTTATTATAAGATCTTTGGTTACACGTTTCATCCAATCCGAAGGCAAGTAATTCATCTTTACAGATACACGTGCATCTAGTAATAATAATCCAAACAACACGGTTTGATCGGAGACGATGAACTACATCAAGCGATTTTTGGAGGATGGACCTATTGTATGTTGTCACCTTATTAATTAAACACTTGTAGGATTTATATTACCACGTTATGCCAGAAAATTGTCGCCAAATTAAATGTATCTTGGCCACTGATGAGTGCAAGGGAATATTGTCTTTATTTATATTGGACAGCTGGTGCTGCCATCTAGCGGACGGACCTGACTCCGACTGCCGGATTCAGATG
>SDVV010028929.1:0-11889 GCA_016164225.1 Gammarus roeselii
ACTGTCGGGCCCTGCTGCTAACGACGGTTCCTCGGTGCATTCGGGACCCAGAGTGTAAGTTGAGGGGCTACCGGCCGGACCCTTTAGCACAAAAGGGCTAAGTTGTGTGAGTGTGAGCGTATGAGGGTGTGAGGTGCGCCTTGCCGTCGGCCACCCCCCTTTCTGGAGGATAGGGCTTAGTGTCTGTCTGTATCTGTGTAGTACAATCACATAAAAAATAGAAGCATATCACCTATCTACTACTAAAAAAAATGAAGGCACCTCTCTCAGGTGAATTTTCAGTACTTCCTTACCTCATGTCGTTATCTGGTAGCTACCTACTAACATAAGATAATTTGCTAAGTGGTTACTTTTCAACAAACTGAAGTCAGCTCAAATCTTTGCTGAAGAAGCACTCAAATTTGACTAATACAGATACAGAAACTAGGCCAAAATTCCTCAGCAAGGGGGGTGGCCGACGTCAAGGCGCACCTCGTACTGTCATAGAATCACACACCTTAGCTCTTTTGCGCAAAGGGTCTGGCCGGGAACCCAGCAACACACTCTCCGGGTCATGAGTGCGGTTCGAGGTCACTGTCGGCAGCAGGGCCCGGCAGCGTGACTGGTTTACCCTGCCGCGTCATGATGACCGCCCCCCCCCCCCGTCCATGACCATCCCGTCTCTCAACGATATGACTAAGGCGGGAAAGCACTTCAGGGCAGCGTCAAAATTCATCCGTTCACTATCATTCTCCACCCACGCCTATGCAGTACACGCTCTCGCGCTACCTTCACACTCGCGTCTCTCCTTCCTAACGCCTGCTTCACAACATTCATCCACCCAAACTTCGGTCTCCCTCTAGGCCTACGTCCACTCGCCTCTGACTTCAACACATTTTTCACCAATCTACCTTTACCATCCCCATCTCGGAACACGCGAATCAACACTAATATGTTAGTGAACCTGTCTCTCAGGGAAAATCCAGCCATGCTCCTCAAAACATTTTATTTCAAAAATATTCAACCTTCTTCTCTCCTCTGCTCTCACCCCCCCAAGTCTCAGCTCAGTACAACACAGTTGGCACAACGACACCCTCATAAAGACCTCTCTTTGCTTCCACTCCCAACGTCCTGCAGCTCATTACGCTCTTCGGTGCACCCAACAATTTACACCCCTCCTTCACTCGCGACTTCACCTCAGTTTCCACTAATTCAGTCTTCCCACGTGAGAGCTCAGATACTTATAACACTGAACTTTTTCCAACAACTCTCCATTTAGGAGGACACTAACTTTGCTTGCATCTACAGTCCTCGAGCATCTCATGACATAATTTATACCCACGTTCACTCGAAGCTTCCTCTTTGCACACACTCTACGAAACTCAGACACTACCCTACATAGCTTCTCCTCTGAATCCGCAACCAGGGCCGTATCATCAGCAAATAGCAACTGGCTCAACTGCCAACTCCGCCTATTCGCTTCCAACAGCTCCAAGCACCGACTCAGCACACTCGCGCTCACCTCCCTGACCACTCCTTCCATATAGATATCGAACAGCCAGAGAGAGATCACGCATCTTTGTCTTCGTACCACTTACACTGAAAACCAATCACTTTCCTCGATTCCCACTCTGACACATGCTCGGCTGTCAATATAGAAACTCGGCAACGCTTTCAACAAATGTCAGCCCACTCCATATAAACGCAACACCCTCCACAGCGTTTTCCTGTCGATCCTGTCGTATGCCTTCTGCAGATCCATGAAAGTCCAGAACACGTCCTTTCCCTTTGCAAAGTACTTCTCACAGATCTGTCTCACTGCAAAAATCTGATCGGCACACCCTCTACCACTCCTCTTTTTGATCAGCACTCTCCCGTACAACTTACCAATCACGCTTAACAAACTGATACCTCTCGAGTTGCAGCATCAACTTTCATCTCCTTCGCCCCTATACATCGGAACAATGCAGGCACTGCGCCACTCAATTGGTACCACGTCTGCCACGAAACACAATTTCAGTAACCTCACCAATTATTCGACAATCGTTACTCCACCCTTTTTCAGGCCCTCGGTCGCAACGCCATCCAAGCCAAGGGCTTTCCCTGCTTTCATCCCCTCCACCGCTTCCAACACCTCTTCCCTGGTAATGTCCGCCACAAGTCTCTCTCCCAATACTGGCACCCAAGCATTACCACCCACAGAAACAATGTCAGCCTTTCTGTCATCCTCGACATTCAACATCTCATCAAAATACTTGGCCCACCTCTTCCCTATAACATCACTTTCCAACAACAACTGATCGTTTTCATCTCACCATCTCCTCCTTTCCGGTCTCTTCCTTTCTCACCCTCTTCACCTCCTTCCAGAACATCTTTTTGTTCTCCTTCAAATTCTGGCACAACCGTCTGCCCCACCTGGCATCAGCGTCCTATTTGGCTCTTCAAACCACCCGCTCTACCTCGGTTCTCTTTTTTTTATAGCCTTCATAGGGCACCACCGACTTCACCTGCCAACACTGTTCAAACGCTCCTCTTTTCCGTGCCACCGCCAGTTCAACCTCCTCGTTCCACCACTCGCATTCTTTCCTTATGCACCCGCTCACACGGCGCACACCACACACATTCTTCGCACATCTCAGCAGCGCATCTCTTAACGTCTCCCATTCTTCCTCTACATCTCTCAGGTCCTGTCCTCTCACGTTGTCATATTCTTCTCTCAACGCCTGTTGGACCTCCTCAGCTCTGCCTCTCACATTCAGTTCACTCACTTTCACTACCTCTCTTCCTCCTCCCACTCGTTTGTTGCCTTTCCACTTCTGCTCCACTCTTATCTACCTTCCACCAGCAGATGGTCAGACACTCCTCCACCCTCCCCTCTCAACACCTGCACATCCAACAGACTACCCACCACTCTTCTCAACATCAGTACAAAATCTATCAGCGCTCTCTCCACCACAGCACCACGGGCTATCCTTACCCATGTATACTAGTGGATATCTCGCTTCTTGAACAAACTGTTCCCGACCACCAACTCCTGCTCCATACACAGATCTATCAGCTTTTCTCCACAGTCATTTCTACTGGGAAAGCCACACCTTCCGATCACATTCTTCCCTGCTGTATCTCCAACTGTCGCATGAAGATCACCCTGTACAACTACATTGAATTGACCTCCAAAACTCTCAATACACTCACTCAGGTTAGTCCAGAATTGCTCTCTCCTCTTCACTCCTCTTGCTACCTGAACCATAAGCCCTCACAAATACCCATCTAACTTGACTTTCACCCACATCAATCTTGAGGACACCTCCTTCCACTCGGTAACGCTACTAGCCGACCGATCACTCAATATCAAGACCACACCTCCTCGTGCCCAACTTTCCTCTACACCAGACTTCTTTCCACTTACCACACCAAACACATTCTCCCTTACCTTTAAATTTTGTCTCACTCGGTGCCAACACATCAAACTCCTTCCTCACAAAGATCTCACCAATCTTAGAGGAAGGGTCTTACAATGAAAGGCATTCTTAGCCTGCCCCTTTTAGTCGCCTTTTACGACACGCAGGGGTTACGGTAGCATGATTCGACTCCCGGCTACTGGGCGCCCTTTTAGTCGCCTTTTACGACATGCGGTGGATACGGTAGCAAGATTCTAACGCCCGGCTACAAGGGCATTGACTTATGATAGTAGCTAAATACATTTAAAGCTATCCAATGAAGGAGGGATAATCCCAGCAAACCACAAGGGAGACACCCTACTAAGAGGGGAGGCCTACCGTGATCAGCTGCAAGAGCGCTGAGAGCCTCTTCGTGGTGGATCTTAAAAGCGGATAGCGTCTTCTGCATGGCCGACACTTGGTTGCTGAAGTTAGTCTCAAAGTTGACACTCTCCTCTGTGTTGTGCTCTTCCACTTTTCTAAAAAATTGAAAGAAGTCAGTGGACGGTTTGAGGAATCTTTAAAGCAGGGTTAGCACTGACTAAATCGAATGTAAAAAATCAAGTGATTAAATCAATGATTTTTTTGTGAAAGCTGATGATGTTTTTCATTCATTTGATTTTTTTTTTACATTGTGTTGATTTTTTCTAGATTCTGTGTTCATGTCATGCCATTGCGAGTCAACAGGATGCTTAAATGCTTCAATAGGCTTGCATTTATAATGTAGGTGCTTGAATATGCTTAATTAAATATGCCTGAAAAAAAGTAATTCCACAAATGGGAAAACCTAAAATGCTCGAATTTGGCAAAGCTAATAATTAATCTTAATTCTTCAACTATGTGTCATTGCTCATAATTTATCAAGTCATTAGATCATTAGTGTGATAGGATCAGAGATCAGAAAGTCAAACCTGATACTGTAATGAATGTCTTATTCAGTTGCTCAATGGGACACTGTAGTGGTGTGTATGCATATCTTTCTATCAGTTGAATGTTGTTTGTGTAGCCTGCCTTCTACATACATTGTCCCGTTGGGTAACTGCCCATTGTAGATTCACAAGGTCTACCACCCTGCAAGGCAAGCGAGGCAGGGGTGACCGGAATTGCTTCTCTTTTAATGCACGATTACAACACTTCAAAAAATGGCTAAAAATCCAAAAAAAAAATGAAATTTGAAAAAACCTCTTCATAGATTCGAGGTCCGGGGTCTATACTTTCTAGCAAAACCAAATTCATCAATATGGGATGAAACACCAGGAAGGAGATACTGGTTGAACAGGGAAAAAATCCCCATGAACTAACTTTTTTTCCAATGTACCAAAAATCTAATTATCAAAATTTTGATGAAAAACAATTCGGCTGTACTCTACTAGTTGGCCTCTATCGATTGGTGTACTGTAAATCGAAATCGGCTCGCCTGTTTGCAAAATACATTTTTACATAATTTTTGAATAAATCCGGAAAAATACTAGAAAAAAATCTAAAAATAATGTGCACCAGGTTGATTCATTTTGTCTCCTTTTTCCACTTATCTAAGTTTGTCCTGTATCTCAAATACTTTTTGATAAAACTTGAAATTTCAAAACATGAACAACAGCAACAACAACAAGACCTTGTTTATTTTCAGGTTCCTTATAAGCTATGGACAATAGTTCTATTGCTATGATTACTTTACTTATAATTGCCATTAGAATATTGTATGAATAAAATCATGAAAAATCAAAACAAAACATGTGAAAAAAAAATCTAAATCAAATAAATAAAAAGGACCAATAAAAATCGTGATCTTTTTGTTCATTTTTTCGACTTTTTTTCTGTAATCACCAACCCTGCTTCAAAGAAACTGGATAGCTACGTAAAATGGACAAAGGACTTTAGCTCAGTTATTGTCGTGAGTGAAAAATGAAATCTTCCAATTTGATGTTGACCTACATATAATAAGACTCTGCACTTCAACGTCATTATAATTGATTAGGATGTCCGTGATTTCCAGCGTCTTGTTAAAGGTCATAATTTCATTCAAATCAACGTGACGGCGTAAAAAATTCGGTAGCAAACTAAACTGGCTATTACTTCAGCTCTTCTCACCGCTTGCGATCGATCTTCTCGTGCAGCAGCTTGACGTGCGAAGTGGTGGTGTCGGCCACGTTGATGAGGGAGCGGCCGTGATTGTGCAGCGCGCCCTCAGTCTTCTCATGAGCAGCCACCAGGTACCTGAGAGATGATTGAGAAAGGCAACACAATCAAGAGGCCGAATGCAAAGAACATGTTCATCTAACAACTAGATTAAAGTGATTGGGCTTACTACTACGGAAGGTACCAGCAGCTGGTGTCGCATCAAGTTTTAGACGTATTATAGCATAGAATCGAGTGACTGGGTTACACAAGCGTTAGTGCTGCATCAAGCTATAGACGTATTATAGCATAGAATTGAGTGACTGGGTTACACTAGCGTTAGCGCTGCATCAAGCTATAGACGTATTATAGCATAGAATCAAGTGACTGGGTAACACAAGCGTTAAATCAATGTTCATTATGCAGTAATCTAACTACTAATATTAGCTGCCATGGTTTGGTGCTGCTTAAAACTCAAATTTGCTTTGTGATTGACAAGCATAAGGCTGAGAGCAAACGGCTATCTCTGATAGACCTGATATCTCTAGCCTTTCCTGCCAAAACCTGTTGAACCCACGTTAAGGCGGCCAAACCAACAGAGACCTACATAACAAACCGGCAACACTCTTTGGCTCTCTTTTAAGCGACCTTTCCCCGTCCTACAGACATCACATCTATGCACAAACAGATACAAACACTTCACAGCTCTTGCATTGGAAGGACAGAGTCAACACAGTCTTACAGAGTCACACACCTGAGGTGGACGTAATGGAGTTGGGCTTAGCCCAAGATGTGACATGGTCCACCTGTCACGGCTGAGGTTCGGGCACCACCCAGCTTTCCAGTCATACCAAAATAGACTAGAGAATGTCTTCAGATCTCGGCTTGCGATGCCGGAGTTTGCCCGATTCGGTCGAGAAATTCATGCGAGACAGCATCAACTTCCTCGGGAAGTTGCAGGCTCTTATAGGTCTAATATAAGAGCCTGCACCTACTGAAACATTCCCAACATGCCGGTGTTTCTGGTCTTTGAGCTGTGCGCCGGCTGTGGTCATTTCCCTGCAGGAGGAGCTGGGGTTGAGCAACAACAACAATATCTATAGCTAACGGCAGTGCGGTGGTCACAAAAATATTAATAAAATAAACTCAGGAACTTCTAACGGGTAGCTGTAGGCAACCTGATAGGTTACCAATGACACGATAGAGTGACAAAACACCCTCCTCATGAAGTCAATGCGTCATCACGTCTGCTCCTAAGACCCATGAGCGGAACCCCGGCTCTCTTCACGCGTCAGTAGAGTGCGATCTCCCTTGTCCCACACTAAAACCGTACGGTTTTAAATAGCAACTCACACTTGTCGTCAACGTAGAGCGGGACCTCACCTCTGTTCATCTCTGTCTTGTGCTGTGTGGTGCAGTAGAGTCTTGGTGCTGCGCAGCGACTTCCGTGTTTTGCACAGGCTGTCGGTAGTCTCCTCCAACTTCTCGGACGTCTCGGCCAAGAGGCGATTGGTCTCAAGAAACATGTCCTGCAAAATGATCCGTCACCCGGTGCTACAATTGTTACCATGACGCCATCGAGTTACACACACATGCAGTGGCTATAATTTACCTCAACCTAAATACCTACCTACTAGACATCGTCCACTACAGCGGAATGATTATGTATCCCAGGATCATCTATTATTAGATCTTGTTGTTGTTGCTGTTCTTGTTTCAAAGTTGCAAGTTTATCTCGAAAAGTATTCAAGATACAGGACTGAAACTTACATCAGTGGAAAGAGGAGACGGAATGAATCAACATAGTGCACATTAATTCCCTTGATTAATTCAAAAGGCTGTAATATGGATTTTTGCTAACGGGCGAGCCGATTTCGATGTATAGTACACTTATTGATAGAGGCCAACTAGTAGAGTACAGTCGCATTGTGTTTCAATCAAAATTTTGAATATTCGATTATTGGGGCTTATGGAAAAAAAGGACTACATTGGTATTTATTCACTTTTAAACCTGCATCTCCTGGTGTTTCATCCCACATTGAAGAATTTGATCTAACTAGATAGTGTAAATCCTGGACCTCGATTCAATGAAGAGATTTTTCACATTTTGGCAATTTTTGTGTAAGTGCCCCATTTAACCAATGAATATTACATTTATTAGATAATATATAATTTATAAGGTTTGATTTTCTGATCTCTGATCCTATCATCCTAATGATCTAATGACTTGCTAAATAATGACCCATAAAGCAGTAGTAGTAGTTACCTCCCTTTTTCACCGGAGTCACAACGCGAACTTAATGCAGACTCCCCGTAAGGCAATTGAAGATTGGCAAAGTAGGTGCAGCGTAGATTAAGAGTAGGTTCCACGTAGATTCGAGTAGGTTCCACGTAGATTCGAGTAGGTTCCACGTAGATTCCGAGTAGGTTTAACGTAGATACAGAGTAGGTTTAGTGTAGATACAGAGTAGGTTTAGTGTAGATACAGAGTAGGTTTAGTGTAGATACAGAGTAGGTTTAGTGTAGATACAGAGTAGGTTTACCGCAGATACCGAGTAGATTCAAAGTAGATACCGAGTAGGTTTAACGTAGATACCGAGTAGGTTTAACGTAGATACCGAGTAGGTTTAACGTAGATACCGAGTAGGTTTAACGTAGATACAGAGTAGGTTTAACGTAGATACCGAGTAGGTTTAACGTAGATACCGAGTAGGTTTAACGTAGATACCGAGTAGGTTTAACGTAGATACTGAGTAGGTTCAACGTAGATACCGAGTAGGTTCCACGTAGATACTGAGTAGGTTCCACGCAGATACCGAGTAGGTTTAACGTAGATACAGAGTAGGTTCAACGTAGATACCGAGTAGGTTCAGCATAGATACCGAGTAGGTTCAGCATAGATACCGAGTAGGTTTAACGTAGATACAGAGTAGGTTCAGCATAGATTCCGAGTAGGTTTAACGTAGTAGTAGTAGTAGTAGCTGCTTCCGCGCTCCACGGGAGCCCCAACGCGAGGTCGTCGCTCGTCACCCAGCAGGGCCCATGCGGGCGTCCAATGATACATTATTATATAACTAATAGGAAATTGATTTCTATGAAAAAAGGATACATAAAAATAGAACCCACAAAATAAGAAATGATAAATTACTATTCATCTATAAAAGGAATAATCATCCATCCACCCCATGACGCATAATGAATTAAGATTAATAATTAGCTTTGCACCTTTGCCAAATTCAAGCATTAACAGTCTCACAAAAAATGTGTGGAATATATATTTTTTTCAGGCATTTTCAAGCACCAACGTGAAAAATGATAGCCTATTGAAGCATTCATATTTCCTGTTGACTCGCAATGCCTTGAAAAGAGCACAGAATCTGAAAAAGATCACCACACAAAGTAACAAAATAAAAAAAAACACTAGATCAAAACAATCATCAGCTTTCATATAAAAAAATCATTGATTTGATCACTTGATTTTTCTTCATTCGATTGAATGATTGCCAAACCTGGTTGAACGATACCAATCTGTGACAGTAGCACCTCGTGGCCAGCATCAAGCCAGATCCACCGCAATAACCCGCAACAGATCGGTTCCGGTCCGTAAACAACCCGCCTGCAACCTCCAATCGTTAGAGTAGTTACCAGATGAAAAATATAACTTCTGAGTGTCATAAAATGTAGGGCTTAGTACAGATACAGACACTAGGCCGCATCCCCAGAAAGGGGGGTGGCCGACGGCAAGGCGCACCTCACACCCTCATGGGCTCACTCTCACACAACTTAGCCCCTTTTATGCTAAAGGGTCCGGCCGGTAACCCCGCAACACACACACTCTGGGTCGCGAGTTCTGTCTGAGGATCCGTTGTCAGCAGCAGGGCCCAACAATTTCCACTGGTTTACCCCCGCCGCATCCTAATGGCCGGCCCCCCCCCCACCCACGACCATCCCGACAACGGGATGCCAAGAGCGGGAAAGCACATCAGAGCAGCGTCAAAATCAACCGTTCACAACCATTCTCCCCTCACGCCTGTTCATTGCACGCTATCTTAATACTTCCTCATTCATGCCTCTCCTTCCTAACGCCTGCATCACACCATCCATCCACCCAAACTTCGGTCTAACTCTAGGCCAGCGATCACTCGCCTCCGCATTCATCACCCTTTTCACCAATCTCCCATCATCCATCCTCTCCATGTGCCCAAACCATCTCAGAACACGCGAATCCACTCTGTCCTCCAACTTCTTCACCATCCCTGTTCTGATTCGAAACACGTCGTTGGTGATCCGGTCTCTCAACGTTACTCCAGCCATGCTCCTCAAACATTTTATCTCAAAAACATTCAGCCTTCTTCTCTCCTCTGCTCTCACTCCCCAAGTCTCAGCTCCATAGAGCACAATTGGGATACAACGCCCTCATGCAGCCCTCTCTTTGCTTCCATCCCCAACGTCCTACAGCTCATTACACTCTTCAGTGCCCCCAACACTTTACACCCGTTCTTCACTCAAGCATCCACTCCAGTTTCCACTAGTTCAGTCATCTCCACATGGGAGCCCAGATACTTAAAACACTGAACTAGGGCTCAGTGAAAATATATAGGTACGTGAAAATATATAGGTACGAGCAAAAAAATATTTTAGACCACAGCAAAATAGCTTCAAGATTATGTAGGTATTGCATGCATTGATAACTTCAAAACTGTAATATAGGCGAAAGGATAAAGTAATTTTTTAATGTTTTGGGATTATTTGAAAACAGCGTTTCACCAATTTTGCCGATTCAAAAAATCTTATTGCGATTGTAATATTCTACAATACTCTTGTCATTGTGTTGCACGATATAATAGCTTCAAACAGTACAAGAAGAGGCGATTATAAGTTATTTTTTCGTCTCATCCTGCTAGAATCAATTTTCAAAATTCAAATACAATTTTCATACAAATGCATTACTTCACATGAGTTGTCATTCAAATTATGCATCGCATGTCAAGATGACTTAATAACAATTGTAGGTTTATCTCAGTTCGAGACAAAAAATAGACAGAGGTATACAGTTTGGGAATCGGGGTCAGGGAGGAAACCATATCGAATGATGAACGATACTCGTCATTCTGCTGAAAAAAACACCACTTAGTGAAACAATATGGCTCCCCGCAAAGGCTGGGAGACAATATGTAGTTATCAATTGAAATTGAACTTCAGATACAGGAGCCTCTTATTTGACAACAAATGCAATCAAGGGCAAACTCGTGAAGTGAAACCTCACGACGTATATTCTTTCCACGCAAACACAATTGATCAGGCCTGACATTATCAGAGAGAAACTAAAGGACAGGCCACTCACCGTCTTCTTGTCGAGCTCATCCTCGACAGTCCTGATGTGCGCGATCTTTTCTGTTATCTCCTTGGCCTGCTGTTCCATCGTGTCGACCATCTCTTGATAGTTCTCATTGGCCAAATACACTCCGTTCTTCTCACGCATTGCAAGCAGATCGAGACGCAGCCGTTCGATCTCTTCAGTGTATTCCTGACAAAAACAGCAACATTACAGGTACTTCAAGACCTAGCGTTCATGACGGAATCTTATTTAATGGTACTACACAGTCATACTGCACAATACAACTTTGATTAAGGACAATAACAACCCGGCAAATGCTCACCCCAATAAGCTCCTTCTTGTTGAGCTTCTGATTGACCTCGGGCTTGTTGGTTATGTTCTTGGCCCGGTGCGCGTAGTCGAGGGTAGACAGCGTCTCTTCGAGATTTATGGAAGCGGGCGACACTGTGGCGATGATGGAGGTCTTGGTGCGGCCGCCCAGCGCGTCTTGTAGCAGACGGGTTAGCTTGGACTCTCTGTAGGGCACATGTGGCGCCTTCTCTACCAAGGAGGTAATGACTCGTCCAAGCGTCAGCAGAGACTGATTGATGTTACCGGCCTCACGCGCCCGCTTGTCCACGGCACCGGACCGGCCGATGTTTTCAGAGCCAGCCAGATCCACCAAGTGGAGCTTGCCAGTCTAATAACAAAAAATATTACAGTGAAAAGCAAGTAGCCAGCTATCAAAAGTAGAGACTTGAGCATTCCATTACTGGAAATTTCTTAAATGTCAGGCCTAACTTTGTATAAAAAGTTTGACTATCTATAGAAATGCCAGGCCTAACATTGTATGAAAAGTGAGCCTAGTTATAGAAATGCCAAGCCTAACATTGTACGAAAGGTGAGCCTAGTTATAGAAATGCCAAGCCTAACATTGTATGAAAGGTGAGACTAGTTATAGAAATGCCAAGCCTAACATTGTACGAAAGGTGAGCCTAGTTATAGAAATGCCAAGCCTAACATTGTATGATAAGAAAG
>SDVV010028930.1:0-11889 GCA_016164225.1 Gammarus roeselii
CTACATAAATTTTTACTTCTATCTTATAATAAATGTCCAGGAGAAAACAATACCCACAGTGACACTATGTTGTTGATGCGAGAGCGTATCTCTTCCAGAATCCTCGTAACTCTGGAAGGCATACCATGCAGGTATCCCATTCCTTGTGACTGGAATACATACCAGGCAGGTATTCCATTCCTCGTGACTCTGGAATACATACCATCCAGGTATTCCATTAGATGCTGCTGACTCCCCGCCTACCCGCGGTACATTATATCCGTGTTTGAAAGCAATCGAATAGATGTTTTATCCAATGATTCTAACAACTTGAAGGATGTATCTCATGTATCGATTATTCTCTTTCCGATGTGTTGATCGAGCACCTAGGCAAATACCCTCTCTGGGAGGCTGGTAATGATTTGCCTCAGTTCAACAGGAAGATGTCAGACCGATTCATGAGATGAATAGATACAAGGAGCTTCACTGCTGTGTTTCCATTGGACACAATATTGTGATGCATCTGTAGCAGGTGTGGAATGCCGTGACCATCATTTCAGCCATAATTTAATACAAAGAAAATGGGAATTGGGATCCGTGTCTGACTTATATACAGGGTATTTGTTTGAAGCACTTTTTTCCAGATTGCTTCATTTCCCACAAGTAGAGATACGGTGAGTGCTCAGCATATCCTTGACAGAGCAAGTCAAGATGTACAGACATACGGTCTATACTTCATAAAGCGAGTCATAGATACCTGTGGAGTATGACTTATTGCTCAAAGGCCGAGCTACAACGAGCCACTGTATCCTTGCTAGAGCATGCAGTCTGATGAAGGCTATTGATTGAGCTCTGCACTTCTTGAAACACGAAATTGTATCAAGTCGTCTGATATCAAACATCTGTATCATTTTTTACAGCTACAAGGTGTCATGCTAGTAGGCAGTTCGCTCCACACTATTTTTACTATAATTATAAAAAGTGTGAGGCAAACGTAAATAATGTAGTCGGTACTTGCAGAGAAAGTAAGCATCAAAATCCGTTTGGTATTTTGCCTGGTATCTGAGTTACTGCGAATCTGGGGGGAAAAAACAATAACAACATGAGCTCACCAAGCTTCTAACATGAATAACAGTTTCCGTTTAAACGATTCCACCGCAAACGCTTACGGTGCAAAATAAATCCTGCCAGAAACGGATTCTAGCCAAGAAGAGAGTTCATATAATAGATGATTCAATCGTGGGCGCTTCTAGTAGAAAAAAAAATCGTTGTACACATTTTCTGTCCTGAATAATTGAATGTTGTCAGCGTTCGATGCTAAGCGCTGTCTCGCCAACGAGCTCCATAAGCAGAAACAATTCATGACAAAGGAATAACATGTTCAATTGTATTTCCAGGCGACATGTTTTCAATTGAGAATCTGTCTTCGTAAACATTTCTAAGCGTAAACAGTTTTCCACGAAAATAAATACGTGAAATTTTTACAGCCGTAAACACTTGCTGGGCAAAATAATTCTAGGGTAAATTTCATGCCCGGTTTTTGGAAATATACTTGATATACTTTTCCCAAGTTCACGGTCATTATACGAACTTTTGTTCCATTATCGACAAGTTGAAATTAATTATCCTGTTGTTGTTGTTCAATAAACATGTGAATCTACCACTAAGAAGCGTGTTCCAACGAGCTCTTGCGTCTGCAACTAACTTCAAACTGACACGGCAGCGACGTAAGCTAAAGCTCCGAACATCCACTGAACCACTCATCTCAGCAAATAATGGAGGTGTCTTCAATTTCAATTCTACACACTCTTACAGAACATTTGTATTGGATCTGATTGAAATGGGCACCTCAATCATGTGTTATAAATTGAACGCTTCCTAACGGAATCTGATTGGAGGTTCATTAATTTCTTGAATACACATTTACGCAAACAAAAATTTCAGTATTTTGATAATTTCGTATATCCAAATGTTCTGACTAGATTATAATGCACAATTTTGACCCTCTTAAACATACTACATACTTTTCGGATTTTTTCTCCTCTGTCGTGTTTACAGCAGTTATTCAGCACCAAAACAACGCGTAACGAACTGTCGTACAGTCTGGTGTACTCCTGTGGTTAACTCTTTTTTACCCTCGTCAAGTAGAACTATCACATAACAGCATGATAAAATAATCAATGCTACAATCAGAAGTCGTTCAAACCGGTCGAAATAGGATGTAATAATATAATATAAAGATATAACTAGAATACTTGGGGAATGAACCCTACGACTGGCCGCTTCAATCGAAACACGATCTGTCTGTACGAAACAAGATTGAGAATTTTCTCCATTGAAGATTTCGATTTCTCGATCGTAGTCCTATTAGTTTTTTTGCGTCTGAACGCGTTCGAGCGAGAAAGTAAGGAAAACGACGGTACCATAATTACAACTAAATTCAAAGTGAATAGAATTCATGTATGTTTGGGATCACATATGATCGTGACGTCAACAGATTTTGTACCCAACAAATATATTACCGTTCAATGACCTTAACTTTCTCGCACAAAAAAATGAATAACCGAAACGGCGTTTGTTAGCAACATTAAAAGACAATAAGTCTTGAAAGTGTAACGTTATACATACGGCTGATTCCATGTGTCTACCAACAGAGTTGTCGGCAGCATTATTGTATTGCTACGTAGGGAAGCAATCGAAGTATTGAGGTGGGACAAAAACGAAAAGGCGTCTAGATAATGACACATATATTTGGTGAGGTTAAGAAAACCTCATGTCCCTAAGCTCCCTGAGACACCATAGGATACTTTACCGGAGATTGTATCCTAGCCTCCCGGCAAAAAAATATCATGGGAACCAAACAACTTGGTAAATAAACGAGAAAGAACACATTTAAATTAAAAACAAGGACTGCTATAGCTGTTTACACAAAATAAAACGGGTTGAACCTGCAATAATCAATGTCTTCATGCAGAAAACAGTTATTTGGAGAGCGTGAATGCATGACGTCAAAAGAATTGTGCCATAAAACATACCCACAAGGCAAACGTAAAAGTATTCACCTGCAAGTGCAGCTGCTGCGGGTGCGCACTCTCGTTCCATTTTTGATTTGTCGACCGTTCTGAGTTTCTGCTGCTTTCTTGTCGTCTTGTTTGTTCTCTCCGCTTGTGATGAGACACTGATTGGTCTGGCCTTCTGGTTCAGTGACTGCAGTAGTCAAGATAAACTGCTTCACCAGGCTGCTCATGATGTGGTTTGTTAGGTACTCTGGAAGTATCTGAAAAGGAAAAGATGTTCAATTAAATGTAGAAATGAAACATCGTAATCAAATAAAAAATACGAGTGGCGTTTCAGGCTGGACCATATGATGGATACCCTTGGAGATACTTCTGAGTGGTTGTAAACACCCATGCTGTCTTTATTGTGTTATGTGTAAATGATGACTGGTGTGTTGACATGTTCACGGCTCACATGCGCTCAAAGGCACTGCAAGCAAGCTGTAGACAACATAATCTGTAGAAGTCGCTCAAATGCACTGCAAGCAAGCTGTAGACAACATAATATGTAGAAGTCACTCAAATGCACTGCAAGCAAGCTGTAGACGACATAATATGTAGAAATCGCTCAAATGCACTGCAAGCAAGCTGTAGACAACATAATATGTAAAAGTTGCTCAAATGCACTGCAAGCAAGCTGTAGATACCATAATATGTAGAAGTCGCTCAAATGCACTGCAGGCAAGCTGTAGACAACATAATATGTAGAAGTCAATTAATCTTTAGCCATAGATCGGCGTCTAAATTTTATGTCATCAAGGCTAAATTTTAGTTTACGTTAAAAAGTACCTATATTGCTACTCGTTCTAATGTGAGATGATACAATCGATACATTGCACAGACAACAGTAGTGTATATGTCACGGAAACGTTAATTTTGTCCGGCTTACGGGAATGTGCTCATAACATTTCAGCGGTGCGAAGGCGGTCGGCGCGAAGGCAAGCAGCGCGAAGTGAATGAAAGTTGGTTGACTCATTCAGACGGACGGACAGCGTTCGGGTTATTCGTTTGTTATTAGTTTATATATGTTAATAGGTTATATATGACGATAGGTTTTATAAATAGAATGTTTACTTATACATATAGGTATTTGCATTTTAATGCTGGGCATAATGTATTGTGATTCTATTGCATATCATGTTGCATATATGCATATATCCTCTGAATGTTTAGGGGTATTGATAACATACATTTATGAGATAATTTTTTATTGATAATAAATCTACAGTTACATAATAATTTACATGCAGTATAAAAGGTTTAAACTCCACATTTTCTTACTCGATTGTTGATTTTCGGACACGTTCATGATGAATTTTTCAACCTTAGTATCATTTCTGCGTCGTTCGCTGTTGATCAATTTCCATGTGGCATAAATTCAATTAGTTTAATGTTATTTTCTGCGATTGCATTATCAGTACCCTTGCGCTGTTTTAGTAACTCCTGCAGTAACTCCTTCTTTCGTTCTCTCTATTGTGAGGTATCGGACGCAGATAAAATATACCAAATAAACAAGTGACTGAAACATTCCTTCAAAGGGAGAAAGAACCCGTAATGGATTATTTTCAAGATACAGATTATTTGCTCAGTGTGAATCGGATTGTCTTTATCAAGGGAAGCATTTCGTTATAATTCTCTTGCTTTGAAAAAATAAGTGAGATTGCACTTCCAGGTTAGATCCATGTTTACATCAGTATCATCACCCAGAAGTATAATTGACTTATTCACGTAAGTTGCTTGATTGGTTACATGCTATTTTTTTTCTCGTACATCATGGTTTTTAATGTATGTTTTTTGGGTATGGTAGAGAATTGATCTTCTTGCTTTATTATAACTCGGGAGTTTTAGTATGTGTCTTTCAGTTTTGTATGTTCTCTGTAGAGTTTTCATTTTCAATGCAATAAGTTGATTATTTAATACAATATCAGATTATTAGGATATATTACGTTTGTATTTGCAATGTAGAACAGTATTTCAGGCTAATTTAGTTACATGTTGCATATTTTTAGTGTGTAATATATTCTCTTACATCCTGGTACAATGTTTGACGTGGATATTATAGATAAAGAAGATTCCATTTGTTGCAAACTTGGTTTTGTTGTTAGCTCATTGTATGTTTATTGTAGGACCATTCTTCAATGTTTATGAGGAATTAGAGAGTCCCCTGGGCAAAAGCTCGTTGTGTTTATGTATATTTGTATAAGTAGACGGATTTACTATGATGGATACCCTAGTGCATTACAATTTTTAATTATAATTAGAGCAGAGTAGAGAATTACGTTGTCATTTTATTATTGTTGTATGATTTTTTACACGATAATCATAGGAATGTATGTTTAAGAGGTGTAAATCCGTATTGCATCTGCATGGAATTTCGTCATTGAACCCTAGCAAGTGTAAAGTTTAACATTTTAGAAGACGACTTACTAGATCGATGGGTCCTGGTGTAGAGGCGGCCTACACTCTTTGGTGGTCATTTGAAGTTCGTCCAAGTTCAACGTGAATTTTGTATGTTCCTGTGGATGTCGGTCTTAACTTCCATGGGCTTGTTAGAGAGGTTATGCGACAAGCTGCTGATCGTTGTAGTGATTTACTTAGGTCGTCAGTGAACAGATGCCCAGATTTTTATGACCACACTCTTTGAGATTCATGTCGGGCCCATTCTTGACAACTATACATGTGGTAAGATTCTTGGTCATGTCCAGGATGTGACTTTGCTCGACGCTGTTCAGAGACGATGGACTAAACAGATGCATGATTTGTCTGAGGTATGTTACCATGACTGGGTGTTACCTCTAAATTTGCTATATATCAGGGGTAGCTTGCTGAAAAGTGACCTAGTAAAGACTTTGTAGAGTTTAGTTAGTTAGGTTTAGGAATTCTT
Source organism: Gammarus roeselii (assembly GCA_016164225.1). Taxonomy (NCBI): domain Eukaryota; kingdom Metazoa; phylum Arthropoda; class Malacostraca; order Amphipoda; family Gammaridae; genus Gammarus; species Gammarus roeselii. The sequence continues at coordinate 5,920 of SDVV010028930.1, forward strand.
TCAGATTGAAGGAATACCGTAAAATTATTATTTGTTATGCACGAACTCAGTGTCAAATGTCAGATATTTTTGGTATGACTATTATGCTGTAATGTTATTAGTATACGATCTTAATCATGAACCAGACCACGTGGGATATTGGATTAGGATTTATCATCTGGGTGTGGTAGGATGCACCGTCTATAATAGTTAATCCTTGTCGGTTAGGGTAGAGTAGAGTATCGTATTTAGCTATTTTATAGTTGTTGTTGTACGTTTTGATTAATTATCTTAGAAATGTATCTGTATTTGATATAAATTTGCCTAATTACATGGAATGTTGGGTATAAAATGCGTTTAATTGGATGTAATAATCCAAAATATTGATATGTTTTGCCTCACGACATTGAGTTTTCGGTCCAGTTACACGTTGTCTTGGAGAACTAATATACCGGACTTGTGTAGAGTGTTAGAGTTTAAATTCTTCAATAATTTAATGTACATCTCAATTAAGTTATCCACTCGCATGTCTTTACTAGATGCTTACTCCCGCATGTCTTACTTTTATAAATGTTTGTGATCCGTTTGCAATTTGTACACTTAGAAGTTATTAAATATTACAGGCTTTGTTAAGAGATTGTGTTCCAATTCCGAATATCTGACTTATTCTAGCATTCTCCAGATCCACTGTAGCATCTTTCACTATAGGTTTGTAATGTAGAGGAACCGTAAACCTAACTCATTCTAACCTATCTAAACCTATTTTTCCCCCGTTTTCATACTTATGTTAGGTATTTTCTCCATTGATTTAAGCTTTATTAATATCAGATCTATCCACTTGACTCTGTAGTTTTACCAATCTTTAGCAGATTGTGTACCTACATTTATGCATTTTATTTTACTTTGCTTGTTACAAGTCCAGTAGTATAGATTAATTTCAAGTAATGTTAGGTGATCGCTCGTTAGTCGACTGTAGAGTTCAAAATGTTTATGCAAGCTTACCGCATATGTCAGTGAGTGTTACCGGAGTTAAGCAAGTCTTATGTATGGTTTTACTGTTTGAATAAGATTTTTTGTTGTGATGTTGGATATGTTGCTCCTACCATTTTCGTCAATTATAACGAATATTGAATAAATCCACTCTAACATTTTTACTACAGAGCTGTGATTTAAGGTCCGCAGTCACCAAGAGCTAGGATATAAATCATGTCTAAGATACATAATTAGCGAATTAAACATAAATGTAAGACAACATCGATCAATTATCAATGAATGCAAAATGGGTTGCCATACACTGCCAGATGCAATAATGCCTAACCTAACCTATTCTAACCAATAGTTATGTAGTTTCATTAAAATTGGAAGTGTATGTATGGTATTGATATGTTATTTTTCGACGTCCGGACCTTTTTTTAGCAGCTAAGTTATCACTCCAATAGACCAACTTGGCTTTGTCCGGGCGTCGGAATTTTTTAAATTTTATTTAATTTTAAATTTTAAAATTGTATTGATTTTTAAATTTTGCTATCCTTTTTTTAACTCATGTATACGTACATACGCTTGAATCTACACATACACATACGTACACAGTCATATACACGTACATGCATACATATATACATACACAGTTGATGACCAAGGCGAGCGATGATAGGCCTAATGTTTTGCCAAAAAAAAACATGTAATCGCATTATAATAGCTAGCTGCATGCCGAAATTGGAGTCAGTGTTACGTGGAGAACAAGTGGAGATGGACGTTTCGTCTTAGAATAAATAAGATGAATGTTCACGTCTCAAAAATTTGTTTACGAGTGTTGGATGAAAAAATCTCCAAGTAGGATTTAGCTTGGTTCGAAGATATATTGACTACTGATGGAGATATAAATTATCTACAAATGCTTGGAACAAGAATCATGAGAATGGGAACCATTATTCATATATGAATGAAGAATAAAGGAAGTAGGATTTGGGTAACTGATGAGAGTTCAAAGAAAATGAGAATGTAAATCTTGAAATTGATATGATCCAAGTAGAATACCTTCCCAAGTGTAATAAAGTTGAGGTGGTGGAAAATAAATTTACCTAAATACAAAAGAAAAACTGGAGCGTATGCAGCAATTTCTCAGACATACATTGAATTGGAGACGATTTGAATAATTAAAGTTCTCAAAAAAGAACTACATATATGGACTCATGGGGATGGAACAGCCTTCGGTATTCGTATCAAAGCTATGCTGGAGTATATGAAGGATTTTGAGAGAGAGCTGAAACATAGTGATAATGGGTATTGTTGGATGTACGAACCATTCTGCTACAAATCAAAACAACGAGGTAGAAAGTATTGATGTATCCAGCAAGATCTGTAATTAATACTAATAAAACAGTAATAAACTATGTCAATCCCTAATCAAATGTTTGTATTATCCTAAAACTCAAAGATTAAGCAGTGAATTGCAAACATCGTGTCAGTCCGAGGTAACATCGAATTGTCGAACTCGGTAGAAGATCAGGTTTCAAGGCGTGAAACGATACCCATACACCTATCGCGGGGTAAATGATCTAGATGTGTTACAGCTTGGTAGGATATAAAGCAGAGTCCGATCAGATCTTGCTCAGTCAATATTGTGATTCTGTTGTGGATAGATGGGGTTTAGTTTGAGACATCGTTGATCGAAAGTAATGGGGTAACGGGGGTCTGTAATCTGTGCAGAAAATAAATAAAATTGAATAAACATAAATCCACGAGTAATGTGTGGCGACATCTGAAACGAAGTCATCGTCAAGAATATGAAAATTAGAGGAAAGAAAAGGCAAATCAGACGCGCAAGTCGTCAAAGGATGTAGTGTCAGGAGATATTGAAATAAATGTGGTACACCTAGTATGAGACGAAGTGTTCGTTTGTGTGAAACTGGATGCAAATATGAAATACTTGTAACATGCAAACCATCTAAGATTGAAAATCTGCCCTCTCTGCTAACTAATATGGGTGTAAGTCTTATAAAGAACCGTGTGGAGGGGTTCACATGTATATTTCAATGGCTGAATACCATACATAAGGATAGGTTAGGTTTTTGATGGGAGTGAATAACATGTAAAAGTGATGTAGAATTATGTCAAATCAGAAATCAAGAATCATATGAAATAGCTATAACATTCAAACAACGATGTAATTACATATGAAAATTGGATGTAATTTGCTAGATCAAAATTGGAAGTGTGTATCAAAACTGCAAAGAATAGATCAAAATGTAGAGTCAAGTGAAGATATTTGTTATACATTAATCCTAAAACACATGAATCTCTGATAGAATAGGTTAGGTTAGGATGATTAGTTTTTTTAACCTAACATACCGTGAAGCTGATCCACATTGAAAATCTTGTAACAAAAGCAAGGGATGTTGTGCTAATGGAAAAATCACAGATCAGAGGTAAAAATACTACTGATGTTAACCACCTCTGTATATGCATACAAATGTGTGTATGTGTCTACATTGTGAGAGTTTAGAAAAAAACTACATAAAATAGAGCCATGTGGAGCGATTTGATATGAATACATCATAAATCGATGGAAAAGTATCATATGTAAGCAGGAAATCTTGAACGATGACACATAATTCTTGGTTAAATTGGCTAGGTTAGGATGATTGAATCTTTTCACTTAACATGACGTAAAGATGATCCACATTTAATATCTTGCAACAAAAAAAAAGGACTTTGTTCTTAAGAGGTAAAATGCCTCAGATGTTAACCGATCCTGTATATGCATTCAAAATGTGTGTGTGTGTGTGTGTCTACATTGTGCCGGCATCAGCCATGTATACGCCTACATTATCTCGGTATATGCCGACATCAACCGTATTTATGCCTACATTATACCGGCATCAACCCCGTATACGTCATACATTATATCGGCATATGCCGGCATATGCCGACATCAACCGTGTGTACGCCTACATTATACCGGCACCTGCCGGCATATGCCGGCAAAAACCGTGTATACGCCTACATTAAACCGGCATATGCCGGCATCATTCTTGTATGCTCATGTCAAAGTATATATAAAATTCGAATTAGATATATTCTCAATTAGTTATCGATCTGCTTTGTGCCGACACATGAGCCGACACAGTGACGCTAACGAACCTGTCTAAATGCATTGTGCCGACACATGTGCCAACACAGTGACGCTAACGACCCTGTCCAAATGCATTGTGCCGACACATGTGCCGACACAGTGACGCTAAAAACCCTGTATATGCGTACAAAGCGTGTATGTGTGTACCTGGTGTGTGATATTAAAATATAAGCTACGTAAAATATAACCATGTGGAGGAATTTTATAGGTACATCGCATAACAGAATGACTAAATACCATACAAAATCATCAAATTTGAATGAAAAAATATATAAATGATGGTTAGGTTGGATCAGGTTGACCAAATTTTTAAACCTAACATTGCATATAACTGATTCACATAAAAAAAACTTGCAACAAATGAAGTGAATTTATTTTTTTGAAACCAACATGCTGAGTCTCATCCAAGCATGTAATGTAACTTAAACATATTTGCTGGATCAAAATTAGAGAAATGTATTCAAACTGCTAATAGAGAGGTTCATACATATCAATACCATACATAAACATCAAACTGGAATGAAACTACATAACTATTGGTTAGAGAAGGTTAGGTTAAGTATTAATGCATCTGGCAGTGTATGGCAACCTTTTTTACATTCATTTATATGTGAACTATGTTGTCGTACATTGATACATAAATTTAGCTTATTATGGACCTTAGACATGGTTTATATTCTAGATCTTGTTGACTGCGGACCTAACATCACAGATTTGTAGCAAAAATGTTAGAGTGGATTTATTCAATATTCGTTATGATAGACAAAAATGGTAGAAGCAACACATCCAGTATTACAACAAAAAATCTTATTCCAACAGTAAAACCATACATAAAACTTGCTAACGCTTTAACACCCGTAACACTCACTGACATATGCGGTAAGATTACATAAACGTTTTGAACTCTATAGTCTACTAATGAGAGATCACCTAACATTACTTGAAATTAATCGATATTACTGGACTTGTAACAAGCACAGTAAAATAAAATATATAAATGTAGGTACACAATCTACTAGAAATTGGTAAAACTACAGAGTCAAGTGCATAGATTTGATATGAATAAAGCTTAAATCAATGAAGAAAATACCTAACATATGTATGAAAACGGGGGAAAAAATAGGTTAAGATGGGTTAGGTTTACGGTTCTCTACATTACAAACATATTTTGAAAAACGCGACAGTGGATCTGGTGAATGCTCGAATAAGTCAGATATTCTGAATTGGAACACAATCTCATAACAAAGCCTGAATTAATAAATAACTTCTAAGTGTACAAAATGCAAACGGATCACAACATTTGTAGAAGGAAGACAAGCGGGAATAAGCATCTAGTAAAGACATGCGAGCGGATAACATAATTGAGATGTACATTAAATTATTGAAGAATTTTAACACTAACACTCAACACAAATCCGGTAGAATAGTTCTCCATGAAGACATGGAACCGGACCCAAATCCAATGTCGGGAGGTGAAGCATATCACTATTTTGGATCATAACATCCAATTAAGCGTATTTTACACCCAACATTCCATGAAATTAGACGAATTTATATCAAATACAGATATATTCCTATGATAACCAATTACAACATACAATAACAACTATAAAATAGCTAAATAAGATTCTCTACTCTACCCTAACCGACAATAAATAACTATTATAAACGGTGTATCCTACCACACCCAGATGATTAATCCTACTCAAATATCACACGTGATCTGGTTCATGACTAAGATCGTATACTAGTAGTAGATATAGGTACAAAACGCAATTTTGTCCGGTCTACGGGAATTTGCACATAACATTTCACATTTCACCGGGGTAGGACGCGATGCATGCACCTTGACTCAC
>SDVV010028931.1:1321-11889 GCA_016164225.1 Gammarus roeselii
GGGAGTGGACTATGGTGAGCGGCTCAAAGCAATGCAGTTGTTTTCTGTGAGGGGGAGGTTGTTGCGTTCTGATCTTGTGAAGTGTTGGAAGATTTTTCACTGTTCTGTTGATTCAGGTTTGTCTGCTCTGTTTGAGAGAGCTCCGGATGTTGGCACACGTGGGCATCTTTTCAAGCTGGTGGTTCCTCGCTGTCAGACTGACTATAAACGGAGATTCTTTTATTCTCGCTGTGTGCAAATTTGGAACCGGCTGCCCGCTGATGTGGTGCAGTGTGATACACTTCGTGGCTTCAAGAGGGCCCTGGCGGAGGAATTGGGGGCAGTGTTGTTTGAGTTTTGCTAGACTAAATTTGATGTGATGTTGTTGCTTTGTTTGTGTTGTCAACGCTTGTGTGCAGTTGTTGACTGTCTTCATTGTTTTGTTTTCTTTGGACCTATTGAGCGCATTCCGACCAGCGTCCTGCTGCAGTACTTGTACAGTGCTGTTCATTTTGATTGCTGGCGCGCTGAGGTGTACTGCCTCCCATGCCTGCGTGCCCTGTTGGCGGGGCTGTTGGGGCTGTGGGGGGCTGCAAGGGTGAGGGTGAGAAGGGTGAGATAATAACGACAAGAGCGTTCATCTATCTATTGATAATGATTACAATTGTTTCAGCTAAATACCCAAGTTGTTAACATTTTGTCAATTGTAATGTTCCAATCGATGCCTTATAAACAAATGATGTGTTGTGTGTTCTTGAGGAACAATATGCAGCTCTAAGAGTCTTGCTATGATAATCAAAGCATTTAGAATGTTGAGTATTGTAAATTACCCCTTGATGTAGGAGCCGGTTGCTCGCTAGCAGTAAACCGTCACGAATGCATTTAGTACATTGTTTAGCTATTCCAAGCAGTACATTTAATAGTGAAATTTATGTGTTAGATTTAGAATTAGAATACAGTTCGTTTTTAGAGTTGGAAAACCCGCCCATTGGAATAGGTGAGAACGTGTGGTGTAGTTATATATACCGTTTTTCGATATGCGGCGTTCATGAATGATGTGAACATATCTGTTCTGGTGAACTCTGATCCCTAAACAGCATCCCTAGCGGTAATAACCCAATTGACATACTTTACCTCCAGATTGACAGAGTTGGAGGGCGGTACACTACAAGGACTGGACCGCCTGGAAGAATTGGATCTCTCTTCAAACTTCCTGACACAGGTTCCTGACCAGGCCATCAAGGATCTCACTAGGCTGCGGACACTCATTCTCAAGGATAACCTCATTCAGGTGCGTGGAAACGCATCCAATTTGTTCAGAATGCAGGAAATATCGTGTTATATACGTACGGAAACAATGGCGATAATCGATCACGAAGATGTGATCTGGTTTCAATCGCCCTACCCAGTAGACTAGGGCGGACGCACACCTTCAGCTCCTGAGATTTTTCGTCGTATTTGTAAAAAAGAAACACAGATCTGGCTGCAAATCTGCCTCCAAACGCTCTATGAGCTGTTTCTATGCTACCAATGATACAGAGTGGACGTCAGTGCGATCTTCGGCCTGTTCCTCTACATATGCTGTATTGTTCGCGTGTATGTGCTGCTTTATAAATGGAATACATTCCTACCTCAATTCATCCCCAAAACCCTTTATTCCCAGCTATTTAACTTTCATCAATCGAGGCTTGGTATGGAACAGCTACAAAATACTACAAAATATTTGTATTGCATAAGTAAGCTACTTGAGCAACAAATAACCTTTCATTGTATCATTGTAAAACCATGAGTCTCCTGAAACTGGGAGATGAAGATAACTTCCAATTAGCTCTATACGCATTCAAAACATTTTACAGAAACTATTATAAGGTTCTATTTGAATCAAATGGGACATTCCCGGATGTACAGAACCATTACCTATAACATGACAATAACCTGGCAGTACCCTCCCCCCCCGGTATAATCGGTCCAATACCAAATTTCGTATTCACTTCAACTGTTAGAATTTGGAACTTGCTGCACTCTGCTTACCGTCTAAATCTCTCTCAGTTTTTGAGTCAGGAATAAAATAATTAAACCTATCATCTTACTAGCAAAACAATCGTATATTGTAGCCCTATAATTTTAATTCAGTGATTCAACCTTGTTCAAATTTGTAACTTTGTTAGGAGCAGAAGAATTACCAGTGCAACCTCCTATTGCGTTCTATTTATGTTAACAGTTTCATTGTTAATAGTAATCTTATCTCAGATAGTGTCAAGTATTGAATGGTCTCAGTTTTATTCCAGTTGCTGTCTAGGCTTATTTACTTTGGATACATTGGTCTTCGGATTTTAGGTTTAATTAAAATCGATAGATTTTTGCGGAGGGATAAGGTTGCTTCAGAAGCGCCTAGTAGCTTGTATAGAGCTTTCAATTAGGTTCTCTGAAGTATCATAACAACAAAGTAGAATCGTTACACGAAAACTTTCCAATTATGTTGTAATAAACTGTTTAGCTGTTTATGCGTTGCATTTTTTATGTTAATTTGTACAAGATAAATTTCTGAACAGATGTGAAAATGTTTTTTTTTAATGCTGTCATGACCATCTTACCGTTAGCTCACCCTCCCTTCTACTCCGAGAAAGGGGCCATAGTCAGTAGTAGTGAACCTGAGCTTGTTTGTTGCCCTCAGAACCTTGGCGGCGTGGTTGCGCTCGGACCCCTGGCGTCGCTGAGACAGCTAGACTTGTCACGCAGCGCGCTGGGTCAGCTCAACGCAGGCACCTTCAGGCAGCTGAAGGGCCTCGAAACACTCAAACTCTCCGTTAACGCCATCAGAAAGGTACGTAATCGTGAGGATACCCCAGTACGCACAGCAGGGGCTGCTGCCAGCCCATAGCAGTATTTGTAACGATGTAGCCCTCATCTGTTCACTCGTATGCATAAAAAAATTAATGTTGAGTAGGGAAGCAAAATTCATTAACAATTAAAAATCTACAAGAAATCATGAGTTTATTTTTGGGCGGTAATAAACTTGAAATGATGAATGGAAAAATGTGCGTGTTCCACATTGTTGGTATAGAACAGATACAAAGGTATCAAAGTTTAGTATCAAAGTTTCGTCTTCATGTGTTTAAATGTTCTTTCGAATCTCAAAAATTACTGATTGATTTTGTAAGAAAAGCTTGGCTGTAAGGAGGTATCTCGAAGCAAAGATGCGAAGGTCGTTTCTTCCAATGCTAACAATGTTACAAACAAAGTGATTTTCTAGTGAAAGGATACTAAAAATATTCGTCCGTACGAGTTAAACTTTGATCATTTAGAGTGATTTTGTGAGTCTTCTTGCTATCTTCCGCAGCATTGCTTTTCACACTTAACATATGTATTTTTGCCTACTTTTCCGATTCATCATTAATATATTGTGTACACTAAATTGCTTTTACGTCACTTCAAAACTTGTCGCTGCAGAGCAGAAAATAACTACCCTACACATTTTCTTTTAATATAATATGCACCTTCACCTCAGATCGAAGACGACGCATTCGATGGCCTGAAGTCGTTACGCCAATTGCACTTGGACGATGATAAGATTTTATCCATCCCGTCTATGGCTCTGTCGAAAGTACCTCTGCTAGAAGTGCTCACCATGGATTACAACCGTGTGGGTGTCATCTCGGCTGACAGCTTCCAAAATGTGGTCCATCTCAAAGAACTCTCCATCGCCTACAACATCATCAGGGAGATTCCGGAAGGGACCTTTAGCAATCTCACAAAATTGGAAACTCTTAATCTGTACGGCAACCTTATCGCAACCTTGTCACCTTCAAGTTTGGATGGCTTGAGGAATAGCCTCGTTAGTTTGAACTTGGGATTGAACAGATTCAACGAAATACCTTCTCTCGATTTCCCATCGCTATCTAGCCTAAATTTGGCGGACAACAACCTTACTTCAATCTTACCTGACACTTTTATGAGATTGCCCAACTTGAAACAGCTTGACCTCAGTGATAATATGATTTCTACTCTGCCAATAAACACCTTCTATCCTCTGTCGCAACTAACCGAAATAGATCTGAGCAAGAATCTTTTGACCACGCTCTTGTCGGGACAGTTCAATGAATCTGTCATCAACGTGATTAATCTCAGTGGTAACCAAATTGAGGAAATTCAAAGCAATGCTTTCCAAGACCTCTTGTTCATTCATACCTTAGACTTGGGCTTCAACAAAATAAAACGTATTGACGATGACGCGTTCTTCAACACTCCATTCCTACACATTTTGAGGCTGAACGATAATCATCTGTCTACGTTTAAAGAAGAGTATTTTAAACTCACCATCCCGGTACCTAGCACCGAACTTAGACTGTTAGATCTGAGCAACAACGAGATAGTGTTTCTTCAGGGTCCCGCTTTCCGGCAGCTCACCAAGTTGACGTGGCTGAGACTTGTCCAGAACCGCATCTCTTTGTTCCCAGCAGAGGTTGTCAAGGTCCTTCCTGATTTGCAGTACCTCAACCTCGAGGGCAATAAAATTCAGCGCCTAAAGGACTTTGATTTTGCAAACTCTCCCCGGTTAAGGGAGCTTAATTTAGCTCATAATAGCATTCAAGACATTTCCGAGACTGCGATGCAAAATTCTACTCAGTTGCAGCACCTCGGTCTCAGTCATAACCAGATTTCACAACTGCCGGAAGATGTGTTTGTTGGTCTATCAAGACTACACTTGGACCTGAGTCACAACAATTTGCGATCGTTCCCAGAAACCTTATTCCACAGAACTAAGATTCAGAAGCTCCAGGACCTGAAGTTGTCACACAACAAATTCCCTGCCGTCCCGGTCAAGGCTCTCCAACAGCAGTACTTCTTCTTAAACGACCTCAATATGGCGCACAACAAGATCCGAAATGTTCCCAGCAATGCTGACATTCTCGTCAACATCAAAGGCTTGGACCTCTCCTATAATCCTCTAACAAGCGATGATATTAACGTTCTCCTCAACGAGCAGAAGACTTTGCGCTACTTGAACTTAGCCGGTACCTCCATTTCCGACGTTCCTGTTATTGAAGCAAGGTTCCTGCTGAAACTTAACTTGTCAGATAATGCCATCAGAAATCTAAAGGATGAATCCTTTACCTTAACTCGTAATCTACGTTCGCTTGATGTTTCCCGAAACAAGTTGAAAAACTTGAGCTTCGGACTTGCATCAGCTTGGCCAAAAGTACCTTACCTAAGACATTTGGACATTTCTGGTAATCCTTTCCAATACATCATCCGTGGAGACTTGGCTTACCTCTCCCAGCTGAGAGTCTTGAGGGCTACTGATTTAGAGCAATTGACTCGTGTCGAGCGCACTGCTCTTCAGTCATTGGAAAGCCTCGAAGAACTTCATCTGCATACACTCCCGTCTGTGGAATCTATCGACGCACGCGGCATCTTAGAATCGCTGCCCGGACTCAAAGTTGCCGATATCGAGATCACAGATTCCGAAATCCACGATCAGCTCCACCCTGCTTTTACACCTCGTTTGGAAACCTTGACAATACGTGGTAAAAAAGTGGAGGCTCTTTCGGGAGGGGCTTTTGCTGGCATCAACAGTCCTGTTCTTAACATCGGCCTCGTCAATACGAGCGTCAGCTCGCTATTTTCCCACGCCTTCTTCCCAGTTCCAATGTCTTCACAAATATCACTAGACATTGATCACAGCCAGATTACATCACTTAGCCCACAGTTCCTGAATAGCCTTAATCCCCGCCAAAGACACCTAAAACTCATCGGCCTCCAGTCAAACCCCTTGTTCTGTGACTGCAACTCCGGACCTCTACAGCGTTGGCTCAGCGCTCTCAAGCCCGACGATGACCTCTACAACGTGACTTGCTCAGCACCGGCTGAACTTTTGGGGCGCCACATCAGGGAGCTGCAGGAGACAGAATTGACCTGCGTAGGGATACCAACAACGACCACTACGGATCCTCCCCTCTTCACGACCACTGCCCGAAGTAGTACCACAGACAACATCATTACCAAAGAGGATGTCTCTTCCAAACCGTCATCGCGAAACACGCAGAAAGCAGGGATTCTGAATGATATGGACATCCTCATCATTGGTATCGTTGGAGGAGTCATCTCATTTGTGGCGTTCGTTATTTTGATTGCTTGTTTAGTCAAGTACATTTGCGACTCTTCCAAGAACAAGCATAGTCAACACATAACTGGGGTGCCTTGCACTTGCCTGAAGCCTCCCCTTCCTCCTCCAAGCTGGGGGTATGCTCAGTACCCCACGCTTACCCACCCCAGCTCTCGCACTAGCACACTGAAGATGGCTCGGCCTCCAGCAACACCTGTGGCTATCGGTCCTCAGCACTATGGCACTCTTGGAGCCCGTAGTGCTCGGAGCTATCATTCCAACGGCACCACGCCTTACTACCTGCAAAGCTGCCCACCTGATTATGACCAGGATTAGTAACCTTAATATTAACGTATTCATCTCGTCTGTCTGCCTAATGGTCAGATGGTGATTCCCATCTCAAGTAACGGGTAGAATTGATCACGTATTGCTATTCAACACTTCTTTCTTTATGTTATGTGCAATGATATAAATCATGAAGAAAGTATTTAAGGAGCGTACGGTGCGCCGCCCCGACAAGATCTGTATCGTGTGCAGCATGGGATTCGGAGTGCTGGCTGATCCCAGTAACGGCATGCGTCATTTACACCCTGTACAGTAAAACACTTTTCATGATATGAATTCTAAAATTATTTAGCACAACTGCTGGAACCAACATTTTGCACCATTAATATCAGAACAGATTACGATTAGATTAGAGTGTCAAGGCTTCCTAGAAAAGATGATGAACGTATGCGAATAAAGCTTAGTTGAATCGTGCCTCCGAACCCTACCCAGTGAAATACATTGGTTTCTGATGAGTTAAAAGAACTACTTCCTAGTGCAATATGTTGTTCAAGTTGCCAGAGTGACACGTTTGCTTTTCTGTAACATGTAGCCTCCTGTAAATAGCGATGTCATTGCAGTACCATGACGTGTGTATCGTGGAAAATTTTTATTATATAAATATCTTAAAATAATTTTTTAATTCATATCGAGTTAACCGTAGATTTAGTACACTTTTTTTACATCTTTTATTTTATACTTTTTACTATTTCACCTTTTATGGAATGATTTTACCTCTTATGAAATGATTTTACCTCTTATGGAACTGATCTGATGTTTTCATCTCCTTGTTTAATTCATGTTCACGTAACATATTCATGGATAAAAAACGATTTCACAGTGTACAGAAGGAGTCTTTGTAAAGTTTTCGTTTCTTTACCTTCGAAGATGGTCACGAAGTGGAAGATCATTACGCCACAATTACTCCAACTTAAGCCCGATATGTTTGTATAGCTAATTCACACTAAGCCAGTTATGTTTTTATAGCTAATTGACACTAGGTAGTTCGTGCTCCGAGTCGAGACAAAATATCACCCATAGCAGCTCCCGATGAACTTTTCAAGATGGCCAGTTATTTGCAGTCTGCCACGGGGCGTACTGTCTCGCCTCCGAGAACAATCTGACTCCAATGTGATGTGTTTGAACACCATTCGTCAAACCACACGGCACATGCGGTGGTCATGCATGTGTCAACATCAATTTTGAGATACTCGTTGACTCAAATAGTGTCGTTGCATATTCTATGTCGATCCTCACCTACACTATTTGTGTTTACTTTATTTATATTCTATTTTAATCCAGTTTCGTCCCGGTAACTTTTTTAATGCTTGTGTGTTTATTCTAATGCTAGATAAATTTTTACAAATTTCTTTTATTTTTAAATAGTCGTACATTCTTCATTTGCTATAAATGTATGATTAGACATACAGCCGTTTCCCCCTAGTTAGGAGAGTGACTAAGTTAGGCTGACACAGAGGGGGAGGCGCCCAATCTCCTCGCCACAAGACCGCCGTGACCATACCGAGGCTCGAACTCGCGACATGCAACACCAGAGGCTGACACTGCAGTCGAACACGCTAACCACTCGGCCACGGCGAGTGAAAATTTGTATTCTCAAGAATAATCCTGGTTTAGTCGTACATTCTTCATTTGCTATAAATAACCGTGAAAATTTAATTCTCAAGAATAATCCTGGTTTATCTCATCGAGGCCAAGAACATTTTTATTCATGGACAAAATAAAAAGGGACTCGAGGATCTTTTAGCAACTGCATAGATCTGGTCTACGGATCTATCGTGCGAAACCGTGCCTTTGTCGATCATAACAAGATAACGAGACGATCATGCGGTTTAGGCCCTAAGACTCGAGTATTTGACCGACTTATGACCTGCCTATTGAGAAGAGCCTGTGACTCTGGTCCTCAACCACTAAATGTAGTTGGTTGATGCTGCTCTGTTTGAGAGAGATGGAATATATTTGATATTCCTCTGTAATTTTTAGTTGGTTAACTTTATACTATTCAGTAACAAATAATGCGTTTTTTCGGGTACATGTAATAATAGTTGAGAACAAGATTCGTCCTTTGGATCTTGAACCACTAACGACTAAAAAAATGTTTGGTTGATGATAGATTATATTGAAAGTATGTCAATTATCAATAACTTGAAGTCCTTTTTTATTAACAATGTGTTCAGTATTAATAATTACTGTTCACATTCGTTCGTGGTCGTCTCAGTTACATTTGTTGATCTTTCGAAAAATGTTTAATTTCGACAAAGGGAAATTATCGACTGTTAGCGAAAATGGCTAAATATTGCTGATAAAAAATCTCATAGAAAACAGTTGCCCGATATGCCGTGAAGCGTAAAGGTCGTATCATCTGTATAGCCTGTCAATGGTGTGGTGAGTTCAGTTTTATGCAGCTTAGGCCTATCAGTTTATAGAAGTGTTCAGATTTTAGAGTTGTAACGTGAAAACAATTTTTTCTGAATAGTTTACTAGTTGTGGAACACCGACGAACCACATGGTAACATAAATTTTTATTGTTAGGGCCAACAATTGGCTCATTAAAAAATTATTTTGTATTCTCCAACATAGTGTAATCATCTCCTGTATATATATATGTTTTGCTCGTGTTATTTAATTTACAGAACATAATTATTCCCGCAGCAACTCAAGAGGTATCAGTTTGTTGTGTGTGGTCGGTCAGAAATACGGGTGAGCGCTAATCAAGAGGACTAGAGACAGTACGGATTGAGCGATTGGTGAGGAACAGTGTAGCCAATGGTGTGCAGATCATATTTTTACAGTGAGACAAGTCTGTGAGAAGTACTTTGTGGAGGAAAAAGATGTGTACTGGGCCTTCAGGGATCTGGAAGAGGCCTACGGTAGGGTTGACAGGGAGGCGTTGTGGTAAGTGTTACGTTTGTATGGACTGGGAGGAAATTAGTTTGGATCGGTTCAGTGTTTCTATGATGTAAGTAGAGCATGCGTCAGAGTAGTGAGCAAGGTGAGTGCTTGGTTTCCAGTGAAAGTGGAGATGAGCTAAGGTTGCGTCATGTGTACCTGACTGTTCTATTTCTACGTGGGTGGAGTAGTCAGAGAGGTGAACGCACATGTAACAAGCCGAGGCTAAGAGTTGTTAGGAGTCAATGGGTTGAGTTGGCAGTTAGTCAGTTGCTGTTTTCGGATGATACGGCACTTGTGGCAGATTTGGAGAAGGTGTGAAGGCCAGCGTTGTAGTTTGGTTGTGTGCGAGATAAGGAAGCTGTGAGTCAATATGTGTAACAGTAAAAGAAAGACATGTTTGAAGAATGACGGTACGAGCTGAATCGGTGTCTACCTGAATGGAGAGTTATTCGATGAAATTTAGTATTTTAACACCTCATTTTGAGCCAACGGAATTAGTGGAAAATTAGGTGAAATTCAGAGTGAAGGAAGAGTGTAAAGTGTTGGGTGCATTGAAGAGCGTACTGAGCTGTAGGACTTTGAGTTTAGAAACAAACAGAGGGTTGTATAAGGGACCAGTTGGCATGACTGTGCTCTACGGGGCTGATACGTGAGACGCGAGGGCGGAAGAGAGAAGGTCGACTACTTTCGTTTGAGAGGCATGGCCGTAGGGACGCTGATGAATGAAATTAATCATTACCTTGTTCGAATTGGAACGGGGATGGAAAAGAAGTTAGCTGCTCAGTAGATCAGATGTTTTGAGGTGGTTCGGGCACATTGTGAGGATGGATGACGAGATATTGGTAAAAATTGTGATTAAAGCGGAGTTGAATGAACGTAGGCCTAGAGGTAGACCGAAGTTTGGGTGTTTGGTGGGCGTGAAGCAGACTTCGGGAGGAGAGACACCAGTGTGGAGGTAGCAAGAGAGACTGCAATGGATAGGCCTGAGTGATGGATGGTTCTAAATCGAAGAGTTCTGACGCGGTCCTGCTGTACTCTCCCGCCCTTGACGTCTCGTTGAGAACGGAATATGGGTGGGGAAGGGTTCGGCAATTTTGATGCAGTGGGAAAAAACCAACGGAAACTGTCGTCCCTGCTGCTGACACTGATCCTGGTCCCCACTCTTGACCCAAAGAGCGATTTGCGTGGTTCTGGCTGGATCCTTTAATGCTAAAAGGCTAATGATTGGCAGGTGTGTGAGTATATGAGA
>SDVV010028932.1:0-11889 GCA_016164225.1 Gammarus roeselii
ATTTGTATATGATTGTATATATATATGTAGAGAGAAATTAACTCATCTGACTTGTAATAAAGTCTCGTTTTTCTCTTGATTTGATCAGTCTCCTAATACAAGAGAAGACAAACGCATAACAATTTTTTTTTTTTAATAATTACCGTTACGCTAATTCTAAGATTTTACCGTCCCGCACATTCCCCTTATTAACAGCACAATAGTTAAAATAGCTACCAGACCTCAGATAGCTACCAGACCTCAGATCTGATCTTCGCCAGCACGCAATTACTGATGGATTGGAACATTTTCTACATCTCTCAAGTTCTTGACAATGTCTAGAACTCTGGTATCACCTGCAAAGCAAGAGACTGATGTATGTGGACAGTTTTTGCTCAGATCATTTGTCAACAATAAGAAGAGTGCCGCGTGGGACATCACTGATGACTACCACACTTTGAGTTGCCTTTAAGAAAGATTTTGATCCATTTCTAAACATTTCCTTGGATAGTGGCGTTATATAGTTTTGATAACAGTATTTTGTGATGTACTTTGTCAAAGGCCTTGGCAAAATCGAGATAAATCCCAACCACATATGATCCATTCATTCGCTATTCCGTCATAGTGATCCAGCAGTTGGGTGAACGTCATAGTGCTCCAGCAGTTGGGTGAACGCCATAGTGATCCAGCAGTTGGGTGAACGTCATAGTGCTCCAGCAGTTGGGTGAACGTCATAGTGATCCAGCAGTTGGGTGAACGTCATAGTGCTCCAGCAGTTGGGTGAACGTCATAGTGCTCCAGCAGTTGGGTGAACGGGCTTCCTTTACTTTTCAAACCAAGTGGCTTGAAGTTGAACCATTTATTTTTTCCATAAAATTTACTCTTCGTTCCTCTTTCAGATATTTTGACGTCTGGTGATGTCAAAGATAATTGGTCTACAATTTGATGGGTTTGTGAGGCCACCTCCTTTTACTTGAGTGAAGATGTCAGCGTGTTTCATGAATAGTGGGATATCGAAGGCGTCTAAAGCCTGCTGCCACTACGTTTGTTGTGGTCCTGACAGTACATGCTTGCAGTGTTGTAAGAAAACAGTTGTGCGATTTCAAGATTTGGCTAAATAACTTCTGGGATACTAATAGCCGTTTGTAATTTTCACTTGACAACTCCCTCATTGCCTTGTTTGCCCTACCAGTTGACCAGATTTATCAATGACGGTTGAATTTTAGTTTAGGCTGCGTATTGCTTTTGGCTAGGCAAATTTAGAAGCGTATTGCTTTTCCAATTTTTCTTTTCGCATGGTCATGAGAGCGAACCTTTATCCGATTTGCAATCAAGACAAGAGCTTATGCTTGTTTTCTGCGTCTAAAAGGGTGAAATTCTTTGCAAGGCTCTTCCTGTTAAATTGCTCGTTTTTTCTTGAGCGTTTCTACTACTGATTAACACTTGCATCTCTTGGGTTTTTTTTTTTTTTTTTTTGCCAATATTGTGAACATGCCTTCAGCAGCATATCAAAGTAATTTTTTGCTTCCCCCACACTGTTACTTTCAATCAATATTAGACGGTTATTTGTGTATGTTTACCCTACTTATATCTGCACCTGAGAAGTTCAGTAGCCGAGAAGTCATGTTCTTTCTCAGTGTGTCAGCCTCTAGACTTATTTTGATCACATCGAGATCTTATATCCAGGTTTTAGTTATTCAAATGCTTTTATTATACTCTAATGAATTCAAAAACACTAGATAACCTTGTTATTTCGGGTCGTCTTTTCAATCATTTGTGTGAGAATATATTTATCTACTAATTTAAATAGTTAGCACCAATTGTCTTGTTTAATCAATGGTACCTCTTGAAACACCAAATGTGAGCAATTTACAAATAAAATTAGCCCCCAATATAAGCTTGCTCCTAGCATTGAACCTCGTAGTTAGAACATCCATGATTTCGTATTCTGAACTAATTAGGGAATTGTAATTTATACTTTGTCGCTGCATGAACCTATGAATAATTGTTAGTGTAATTAGGGTTGGCAATTACGCAGGCATCTACGAAGCCGTAAACGACGATAATCAGGGCATTAACGCACTGTAAATGCTAATGGCATTCATGTTGATCACGACAGGGAATAACATCAATTGAGCGGTTAATGATCGATCAATATCAACGAAGGAGGATCAAACATACACAAAACGGAGAAAATTACAATTCGTTAGATAAAAACTTTTGAACGCACGGAACCAAAAATATTATAGAGATATCTGAAGCTGTTACTTTTGTGGTTCATTTTTATTATAGCCTATTGCATGTAGAGTCAACAGCATAAGTAAGCAAACCCAAATATTTTTGAAAAATGTTGACAGTAAAATTATGTATTTCGCATTTAATTACATAAATAACGGCGGTATATAATTGAATCTTATACAATGTTATTCATTTAACCCCTTCTTTACAAAACAAAATAATCAAATCTGTTCAAGGTTCTTGAACATTTGCTGGTGACAATCCCATTTATATATATATACATCGAGAGAGAGCCAGAGAGAGGGAGAGAGACGGATAAATATATTTAAATTTGTTTCGGTGCTGTTATTGCATCGGAGGTGCAGATATTGCCCCTTGATATCGATATCCACAGAGCGATAAAATGATTGATTGAAACCGTTTGTAATTCCAACAGTAAATCGAGTGAGTGAGTGTCGTCTCAAAAAACCTCGCTTTACACTAATGAGCTCCTTGAACCCCTCCAACCTCAACCGCCTGGCTGATCAAGAACCCTCTGAGCTCAACCGCCCATCAAATGAGCTCGATACTTTGGCCAGGTTAGTTCATGTTAATTAGACGCAATTAGCGCCAGCGATGAATTAACCTTAAAGCGCCATCAATGCAGGACAGCCGTTCAAGTTTGAGGTAAAATTAACCATTGCAATTAGTGTTTGCCTGTCGTCATGACGACCTGCTGGTCGTGATGACGACCTGCTGGTCATGATGGCGAGACTATGGTGAAGATTAGGAAATTTAGACGTTCCATGTGAACGTGAGGGCAAGACGTGGGGGCCAGCAAACGACGTGCATGACACTGAGGGCCTGCGAACGTGCATGCGAACAAGGAAATAAGACGTGGAGGCTAGAATTCATGCATACCGACACATCAATCATTATTAAAAAGTATCCACCTAACTCATAAATGTTTTTCATTTACTAAACAAGTTTCACTGAGCAACAGGTGAACGAAGAGATTTTGTCGAGTGTGGCGCAGCATGAGCAGCCGTTGAGCGCCTTCATACCCTGGCGTCCGGTGCTCGCGTCGTTAGAGTGTCCGATCAAAGGTATTTATACAGTGTTTAAAGCTTTGCTTTTATGCAACGTTGAAAATATCTCCATGATCAACTGAATAATTCCAGTTACACATAAATAAATACATTTCTATGAATGACGGAGGTACTAAACGATTTAGTAATATCTGTTTCATTCAAGAAAATTATTTGACACTGATCTGATATTGACCCCTGGGGTAACGTGTGTATGCTTGGATTCCCTGCATTATTCACTTCAAATGCGCTTTACCACAATGTAAGGTGCGAACGACAAAACTCTTTACCAATCGACTAATTTAGATTAGGCTCTTTAAACATCGATTCTTGTTTCCAGACTAAAAATACTCTGCAACAATTGAGCGGCAGCAATAGAGCGGAAACCGCAGAGCGGCAGCAGTAGAGCGGCAGCAGTTGAGCGGCAGCAGTAGAGCGGCAGCGGTTAAGCGGCGACAGCTGTGAAGTTCTGTCAAGAAGCGGACAAAAACAAGCCTTTCTTCCATCCAATCTTTGCCAATCTGCTCCGAGAAAATCAATGTATTAGTAGTAGTGTAGTAGTAGGCTTGGGATGGGCTGCAGAGTCCATTATCGCATTACTTCAATTTAGAATTCACCGTACAAAAGCCCAGCCGCCTAGACGTGGTCCCGATAATTCATTGGCTGCCGGCATGTGAAGGTTCCAGCCCTGGTCGTCGCCATCTCCTGCTGCAATAGTACATCAGCCAGGATGCTTGGCAGGGGGTGGATTCGACTGTCAGTGTTTGTCGTGGCGGTTTTCGCCCCTATTATTACTTTTTTAACCCCTGCATGTAGTAAGCGCTTTAAAATTTTTGGTATGCTACTATAGATGCGAACTAAATCTATGCCTTTTTTGATCACCCCAAGACACTGCAGTCTTGAAATAAATCCCTGCTTGATTGTTCCAGCACATACATGTGTTCGAATAATACACAAGAATTTCATAATAGGCAAGTAGTATTGTAAAATTTAAGGAACACCAGAATAGGCTCTAGCCTCTGATCTACTTAATATATTCATTCGTCGTTTTGAAACTTTATATGTTGAAATCACCAGTTAAGTACACAGAAATGTCGAAGGAGAATCATAGCTTCTCCAACTACGTTTCTCCTAAACCAGTATTGCTTATTGATTAACTTAGAGAACAAAGAAATAATTCTTGATTGCTCATGCTTCAAACAAGAGTTCCCTCCATCTTGATATCAATTTCTTTCTGCTATGAACGTGCAAACAATGCCACGAACTGCGGGTGGCATCCCAGACCAGCACGCTTTTCATCTGACGTTGTTCTCCAGGGAGGGTTTCGCTGCACGAAGAATTCAGTGTACCGAGCGTTGTTCTGCTTCACACAGCTTGCCTTTTGATATAAAGTCTTGTACGCCACAACAATCTTCTCGTCCGAGTGCTCTCGCGGACCAATAGAAGGGAAAGGCTCTACAATTCTGTCTGATCTTACATGACCTTTTTCCCCCCTTTTTCCTCCTGATAGAGAGAGGTAATTAATTATTCCAGCTAGCAAGGGCTGCTCTTTTTCTTTATTTTCTCCGCTGAAGAAGCGTGAAATTGCGGATTGCTGGCAGGCCTTGAGTTTTTCAATGCCCAACAAAATGGAAAAGTTTTTTTGGGAAGAAAACTTTTATTTCGTCCCTGCCTTAAAAATTCTTTATGTGTGTAAACAGATAGAGACGCAATGTTAAATACCCCAAAAGGAGGGTTTACCGACGACAGGGCGCGCAACACTTCTCTCATGCCCTCACACCCATATCAGCAGCCCTTTAGCGCTGAAGGGTCCGGCCAGAACCCTGCAACACATAGGTCGGTACAGGAGTAAGGGCCAAGATCAGTGTCCGCAGCAGGCACGACAGCTTTCACTGGTTCACCCCCGCGTCATAACTGCCGGGCTCTCGCCCACCTGCGTCCATCCAGTTTCACGTTGAGATGAGATGGACGTGGGTTCATAATGTCCCTAATTTAAATGAGACTATGAAAGATAACACATCAATATCAATCTATACGGAAAGCTTGTCTCGCATAAACTCGTATTTCCCGTAAACACGTACAGTGGCGAGAGAAAATTCGTTTATGATCAAAGATTAAGAAAAATCTTCCATGATAATTTTCCGCTCGACATTTGATCTCATTGGAAATTTAATTGATATTATCCATAGAGAAGGGCTGTCCAAATATAATACCGATAGAAATTTCCCTATTCCATTAAATTCCCCTTACGAGAAGTCTAGTTTTTTTTTCGGTTATCGACTAACCATCAACGAATTTTCTTTCACTACTCTCATAAACTCGTATCTCCTATAAACTCGTACTTCTCACAAACTTATGTCTCTCATAAACCCCTTTGTCTCATATGCTCGTGTCTCACATAAGCATCTATATCATAAACTCGTACATCTCATGAACTCGTATCTCTCGTATACTCGTACCTCCCATAAACTCGTGTCTCTTATAAACTAGAATCTCTCATAAACTTGTATCTCTAATAAGCACGTGGAATTTTCAACGTAGAGACAGGTTTATTTTTTTAAGCATTAAAATTACATGTTGGCCCAAGCGCTTCGTACAAATAACTTCCCCTGAAATATTCGGTATTAATTGCTGCCGGTATTTGAAAGCTTTCAATCTCTCTGCATCCACTTGGAAACTCTTGTGCCCAAATAACAGAACATGTTTTTAAAATAAATAGAGCTACTCAATTACAGAATCTTTTGTTCGGTAGGGAGGAATGTCACCTCGACACAAGAAGATATCCACCACGGAGAATTCTGTGGTCACCTCGATACGAGAGAACATCCACCATGAAGAACTCAGAGATCACCTCGATACGAGAAGACATCCACCAAGAAGTGTTCTGAGGTCACCTCTTGTAAATTATTGAAGGGAAGCTAAATGGCCTCAATAAATTTGTGTAAGGCAGATAGTGTTCAAGGATTCCTTGGTTCTGGTGGCGTAACACAACTATTCGGCTTAGGCCTTTACATTTCTGTTTTTACTAGTCAACTTATGATCATTCGTGAGTATCGGGTGTGATAGTATCATAATGCATATGATGCATTTAGTTAATGGTCAGTATTTAGTGTGATTTCTGAACCATGTTCCTGTGACTTACTTGAGAAGACTATGAATGGACGACACGTAAGGCACTTAAAACAACGCCGCGTACAGGATTGCGTTATTTACTTATAAACCTGCCGTCAACTCTAATTGACATCCTTCCTCTCCGATAACTCGTCGGGAGGAATTATTGTGAGAACGCTCGATATTTTCTGTTTTTTTGTAATGCATTGTTGGATGGGATCAGGAAATGAAACAGAGAATCAGCGAATGGAAATATCGCACTGTGTAGTACAAGAAATTGAATTAGTTCTACTACGTCTTGCACAAATATTTGCGAAAATATTAAACAAATATTGTTTACTTTCCGCTTCTTCAGTTGACCGAACACCCTTTACCATTTTAATTGTGAATTTATTATGGGTTTTTCTTGTGCGCTGGTCAGTGGAGGCACAAATTAGTTTTAAATGTCTAATATGCTCTTCTAAGTCCTATTATTAAAAGTTCTTGCCTTTTCCCTTTGTACTTGACCGCAGACATATGATCTTGAATGGTCACTCAGAGTTTACATGTACACGTATCGACAGTCTACTTTATCCAAGTCTTTGGAAGCTCTTTTAACAGTTTAGGGTCATTTGTTACAATGTCCCTTTAACAGTACACAATCGCAGTTCATGGTTGGGAAGGGACTTTTTTGTGTGTATTATTCTGAGATATTCTGTAGAAACAAAGTGTACCTTAATACTCCTCGATATGAGGGGGTATTATGAGAAGATATTTTGCGAGGGTATTTTGAGAGGGCATAATAAGAGGGTTTTATAAGAGGGTATTATGAGAGGGTATTATGAGAGGGTATTATAAGAGGGTATTATGAGAGGGTATTATGAAAGGTATTATGAGTGGATATTGAGAGAAGGTATTATGGGAGGGTATTATGAGATGGTATTATATGAGGGGAATACGAAAGGGCATTATGAGAGAGTATTTTGAGGGGTATTATGAGAGGGCATTATGTGAGGGTATTATGAGAGGATATTATAAGAAAGTTTTATGAGAGGGTAGTATAAGAGGATATTATAAGAGAGTATTATGAGAGGGTAGTATAAGAGGGTATTGCAAGAGGGTATTATGAAAAGTTATGATGGAGGGGTTTTATGAAAGGCTTATATAAGAGGGTATTATGAGATGGGATTATGATATGGTATTAAGAGAGGGTATTATGAGAGGGTAATAGGAGAGGGTATTATAAGAAGGTATTTTGAGATGATATTATTAGAGGCATCATGAGAGGGTATCATAGGAGGTAGTATTTGTTTTATGAGAGGGAAGTTTAACGAGAGTAGAGTGATATGAGATTAGGATTTTATGGGACGGGTATTGTGAGGTGATAATAGGAAATTGGGATATTATGTGATTGTGGAATTATAAGAGGCCATTATGAATGAGAATTAAGAGGTGGGACTATAACAGTTCGGTATTATCAATTAAGAGGGCGTGATATTATGAATGTGGGGTTGATTTGAGATCGGGGTATTATGAACGTTCGGTATCATGTATGTATGTATAGACATACAGCCGTTTCTCCCTAGTTAGGGGGGTGGCTAGGTTAGGCAGACACAGAGGGGGGAGGAGCCCAATCTCCCCGCCACAAGACCGCCGTGTCCCTGCCGAGGCTCGAACTCGCGACATGCAGCACCAGAGGCTGACACTGCAGTCGGATACGCTAACCACTCGGCCACGGCGGCCACGGGCCGCCGTGGCCGAGTGGTTCGGTATCATGAGAGTGGGATATTATGAGAGTGCGGAATTAACAGGGTGGGGTATTATTATGAGGAGGTATGATGACAGTGTCGTAAGATGAGATTGGTGAAGAGAGGGACATTATGAGAGAAGTATTACGAGAGCGGGGTATTATTAGCGTTGTTTATTATGAGAGGGTATCATGAGATTGCTGTAGTATGAGAATGAGGTGCTATCAGAGTGGGTCACTATGAGAGTGGGTCACTATCCATGACAGCCTCATAAGGGGTTCATCACGACTTGAAATTGTCTTGTCCATCAGAACTTTGAGCTCCGACTGTCTGTTCGGGTAGCCTCTCTTAAAACACGATATTTTTCTTCGGTGTATTTGGCAAGCAATGAACGGAAGGACGCGTATTTAAATGTATTTATTGCATAAGCTATTGTATTATAAATGAGCGATTTCAATTAAATTTCTTGTTGCAATTTATTAAAAAAAAATGTTTTTAAGATTGAACATTAATTAGAGCCTCTCTTCAAAATTACGTCCCGATGCTTGCATGGGAGAATATATCTACAGTTATACTCCTTATTTTATCAGAGTGAAGGACTTGGATATTCGATGATGATTATCAATAATGTAAAATAGAGTGAATAGAGAATATTTGTAGGGACGATTCGAATTATGGAAAACTCATTTGATCTCATTTGATTATTTTTTTCTTGGTACCAGTTCTTTCAGTGAAAATACCAGTTCTTCCTGCATTACCACTCAATTATATAAACTGTCCTGTTGAGCAGTGCAAGAGTCCCTTCTCGTGTTCTCGATACCGCCCATCTCATTAGGAAAATGATGCAAATCCTTCCCATGGAAGCATCGGGACGTAATTTTGAAGAGAGGCTCTAATTAATGTTCAATCTTAGATACATGTTTTTTTAATAAATTGCAACAAGAAATTTAATTAAAATCGCTCATTTATAATACAATAGCTTATGCAATAAATACATTTGAATACGCGTCCTTCCGTTGATTGCTTGCCAAATACACCGAATAAAAATATCGTGTTTTAAGAGAGGCTACCCGAACAGACAGTCGGAGCTCAAAGTTCTGATGGACAAGACAATTTCAAGTCGTGATGAACCCCTTATGAGGCTGTCATAGTCCAGGAGTTTCAATTTAGCTTCTGTGATATGAAAAGTTTGCTGTTAATGACCATTTAAACAGGACGAGCTATTTAAGGTCATTACTGAATGGGCGGGCACAGTCGACTGGGCCTTTCAAAGATTGGTAGACAAACAACGCGGCTGTAATGACAGCCTAATATCGTCACTAGTCACTTGTTGAGTTTAAGTATCTTAAACTGCCAGCGTTTCAACAACCATCCAAGAGAATATTATCACAATGACATTTGATTTCAGTGGTAATTATGCAGACGCAAACTATCGAAATATCATGAACCTAAAGTACATTGTTTGAATAGAGCAAATATTTATTTGCTGTGTGTGAAACGCACCACAATGTGTTTTATTCCATCACTATCACAACATGTTCTAGTCCATAACTATCACAACATCTTCTATTCCATTACTATCACAACATGTTCTACTACATTATTATCACAACATGTTTTATTCCATTACTATCACAATATGTTTTATTTCATTACTATCACAAAATGTTTCATTCCAGCACTGCCACAACGGGATTTATTTCATTCCTATCACAACATGTTTTATTCCATTACTATCATAACATGTTCTATTCCTTTACTATAACAACATGTTGTATTCCATTACTATCACAACATGTTTTATTCCATTACTATCACAACGTGTTGTATTGCATTATTATTATCACAACATGTTTTATTCCATTACTATCACAACATGTTTTATTCCATTACTATCACAACATGTTTTATTCCATTACAGCCACAACGGGTTTTATTTCATTCCTATCCCAACATGTTTTATTCCATTACTATCACAACATGTTTTATTTCATTACTATAACAACATGTTGTATTCCATTACTATCACACATGTTTTATTCCATTACTATCACAACACGTTTTATTGCATTATGATCACAACATGTTTTATTCCATTACTATCACAACATGTTTTATTTCATTACTATCACAACATGTTTTATTCCATTACTGCCACAACGGGTTTTATTTCATTCCTATCACAACATGTTTCATTCCATTACTATCACAACATGTTTTATTCCATTACAATCACAACACGTTTAATTGCATTATTATCTCAACATGTTTTATTCCATTACTATCACCACATGTGCTATTCCATTAATATCACAACATGTACTATTCCATTACTATCACCACATGTTTTATTCCATTAATATCACAAAATGTTCTATTCCATTACTATCACCACATCTTTCATTCCATTATTATCACAACATGTTCTATTCCATTACTATCACCACATCTTTCATTCCATTATTATCACAACATGTTCTATTCCAATGCTATCACCGCATGTTTTATTTCATCAATATCACAACATATTCGATTTCATTACTATCACAACATGTTCGATTCCATTACTATCACAACATGTTTTATTCCATTACCATCACAACATGTTTTATTCCGTGACCAGCTGCTAATTATGATATTCTCGTATTTCAATCCAGTCAAATTATCATACTGTATTCATAAATAGGATACTATTCACAATAAATGCTTCATCATATACAACATATATGTTAATAGTGTCGCAAGTTCATTGTTTGCCTAGTCCAAGACTGAGCCAGTGAACTCTCATGGTCCAAGACTGAGCCAGTGAACTCTCATAGTCCAAGGCTGAGCCAGTGAACTCTCATAGTCCAAGACTGAGCCAGTGAACTCTCATAGTCCAAGACTGGACCATTGAACTCTCATAGTCCAAGACTGTGCCAGTGAACTCTCATAGTCCAAGACTGAGCCAGTGAACTCTCATAGTCCAAGACTGTGCCAGTGAACTCTCATAGTCCAAGACTGGGCCAGTGAACTCCCATAGTCCAAGACTGAGCCAGTGAACTCTCATAGTCCAAGACTGAGCCAGTGAACTCTCATAGTCCAAGACTGGACCATTGAACTCTCATTGTCCAAGACAGCTAATGAACTCCTATAGTCCAAGACTAGACCAGTGAACTCTCATACTCCAAGACTGATCCAGTGGACTCTCATATTCCAAGACTGGACAAGTGAACTCTCATACTCCAAGACTGATCCAGTGGACTCTCATATTCCAAGGCTGGACCAGTGAACTTTCATAGTCTAAGACTGATCCAGTGGACTCTCATATTCCAAGGCTGAACCAGTGAACTCTCATACTCCAAGACTGATCCAGTGGACTCTCATATTCCAAGGCTGAACCAGTGAACTTTCAAAGTATTCGTGATAATGAACGACCGATCCTGCCGTGTAGGACATCAGCTCTGTTGGGCTGAATAGCATAACCTGATTTCGTGTCTTGTTCCTACGTCCAAGTTCATGTGTTGAAAACCGAACTAAGTGTATGAAGAATTTATCTAAATACAGAATCGTGTCTAGATACTGTGTCTAGATACAGTGTCGAGTTTAGATACTGTAACTAGATACAGTGTCGGGCTTAGATACTGTAACTAGATACATAATCGTGTCTAGATACTGTATCTAGATACAGTGTCTGGTTTAGATACTGTAACTAGATACAGTATCGTGCCTTGATGCTGAATCTAGGTAGAGCATTGTGTGTAGATACAGCATCGTATCACAGTATC
>SDVV010028933.1:0-11889 GCA_016164225.1 Gammarus roeselii
AGTCGTGGGGTAAGAAGGTAGTCGTGGGGTAAAAAGGGGTCAAGTACGAAGTAAAGTGTGGGGTAAATGAATTGGGAATTACTAACATGGTCAAATGAATAACCAAGACGAATCAATAACAAAAGCTTATTAATAACATAGGTGAAATAATAACATGGGTGAAATAATATCAGGGGTGAATTAATAACATGGCTGAATTAATAACATGGCTGAATTAATAACATGGCTGAATTAATAACATGGCTGAATTAATAACATAGGGTGATAAATAACAAAGGTGAATTAATAACAAGGGCAAATAGATTACACTGGCGAAATAATAACAAGGATGAGTGAATGACAAAGGCAAATTAATGACAAGGGTGATTGAATAACATAGGCGAACGAATGACATGAACGAATAAAAAACAACAGCAAATAAATAACAAGGACGAATAAATTACATTAATAAATGAATAACAAAAGAGAACAAATTTCATGGCGTAAGAACGCATGCATCAGACGTGTGTATGCAAAAATAAGAGCTGGAAAAATAGAGTGAGGGGGAAAACAAGGGCAAGAAAAAAACGGGCATAGAAAAACCAAGAGGATGAGAAAAACAATGGATTAAGATTAGCAATCGCGTGGTAAAAATGATAGTGTTGTTCAAAACAATAACATGGTAAAACTAAGGGCGTGGTAAAAAAGGGTGTGGTAAATACAAGGAAGTTGGTAAAAAAACATTGTTTAAAAGGGGCGTGGTAAAAGAAATGGCTAATACAAAAAATGCGTGGCAAAAATATTGCGTGGTAAAAAAGTGCGAGGTGAAACAACAGCGGGAGAAAAACAAAAGCTTGAGAAAAACAGGAACGTTGGGAAAACATGAACGTTAGAAAAACCAGGGTGTTGGAAATATAAGGAAATACTAAGGCGTTGAAAAATTCCGGGGTGTGGGGGAAAATTAAGGGTTTGGGGAAAACCTAGGGCGTGGGATAATCATAGGCGTAGAATAATCAAGACTGTGTGGGGAAATGGAAGGAGGCGGAATATTCAAGGAGGCGGGAAATTCAAAAAGTCTTAAATTCAGAATAGAGGGAATTTTAAGGTCGCAAAAAATAACAGGGTGGGGAGAAAAAGGGCGGGGGACAAACAGAGAGCGAGGGACAAACAGAGAGCGAGGGACAAACAGAGCGAGGGACAAACCGAGAGCGAGGGACAAACAGAGAGCGAGGGACAAACAGAGAGCGAGGGACAAACAGAAAGCGAGGGACAAACAGAGAGCGGGGGACAAACAGAGAATGGGGGACAAACAGAGAACGGGGGACAAACAGAAAACGGGAGACAAACAGAGAGCGGGGGACAAACAGAGAGCGGGAAAAAACAAAGAGCGAGAAACAACAGAAAGCGGGAGAACAAACAGAGCAGGGGGAAAAACAGAGCAGGGGGACAAACAGAGCGGAGAACAAACAGAGCGGAGGACAAACAAAACGGGGGACAAACAGAGCGAGGGACAAACAGCGGGGGGGAAGGGGCAAACAGCGCGGGGGACAAGCAGAGCGGGGAACAAACAGAGCGGGGAACAAACAGAGCGGGGAACAAACAGAGCGGGGAACAAACAGAGCGGGGAACAAACAGAGCGGGGAACAAACAGAGCGGGGAACAAACAGCGGGGAACAAACAGAGCGGGGGATAAACAGAGCGAGGAAAAAACAAAGCGGGGGATAAACAGAGCGAGGAACAAACAGAGAGCGGGACAAACAGGGCGGGGGACAAACAGAGAGCAGGACAAACAAGGCGGGGGACAAACAGGGCGGGGACAAACAGGGCGGGGACAAACAGGGCGGGGGACAAACAGGGCGGGAAACAAACGGGGCGGGGGATAAACGGGGCGGGGAACAAACGGGGCGGGGAACAAACGGGGCGGGGAACAAACAGGGCGGGGAACAAACAGGGCGGGGAACAAACAGGGTGGGGGATACACAGGGCGGGGGATAAACAGGGCGGGGGATAAACAGGGCGGTTATAAACAGGGCGGGGTAAAAACAGGGCGGAGGGAAGACATGGCGAAGGAAAACAGGGCGGGGAGGAAACAGAGCGGTGGGAAAACAGGGCGGGGGGAAAACAGGGCGGATGAAAAACAGGGTGGAAAAACAAGGCCGTGAGACATAGAGGGCGTAGGACATAGAGGGTGTGGGACACAGAGGGTGGGACCAAGAAATCGTGAAAAACATTGCGTTGGAGTGGGAAAAACAGTCGGTGGGAAAAAAACGTAGGAGAAGTGAAGGAAATGAAAAGCAAAAAGATGGTGGGTAAGAACTATGATGCAGGGGAGAACCAAGGTGAGCGAAAAAAAATGCGCAAAAAAATAGGAGCATGCGAAAAAAGAGCGTGCGAAAAAAAGGGCATGCGGGAAAAAGAACATGCGGAAAAAAGAACATGCGGAAAAAAGAACATGCGGAAAAAAGAACATGCGGAAAAAAGAACATGCGGGAAAAAGAACATGCGGGAAAAAGAACATGCGGGAAAAAGAACATGCGGGAAAAAGAACATGCGGGAAAAAGAACATGCGGAAAAAAATGACGTGCGGAAAAAAATGACGTGCGGTAAAAAATGACGCGCGGTAAAAAATGACGCGCGGAAAAAAATGACGTGCGGGAAAAAAAGCGTGCGGAAAAATGCGTGCGGAAAAAAAAACGTGCGGAAAAAAGGCGTGCGGAAAAAAGGCGTGCGAAAAAAAAGGCGTGCGGAAAAAAAAGGCGTGCGGAAAAAAAGGCGTGCGGAAAAAAAAGAGCGTTGAAATAACAACAGCGTGGATTTAAACAAAATTTTCGAAACCAAGGAGTGGGAATAGAAAGGATAGGGGAAAACGAAACGAAGGGATGGGAAAGCAGATGAACAGAGGAAAAAAATGAATACAAAGGAATAGAATTAAAAAATAAGGCTGATATAGAAATCATGATTACAAAGAGAAAAGAAAAAGTCAGAAAAAATAAGGAATAAAAAATAAATCGAGAGGAAATAAGAAGACAAATAAGAAAAACGCAAAAAATATAAAAAAAGGCAGAAAGAAAAGGGCTTAAAGAAAAGGGTAGAAAGAAAAGGACAAGAGGAAAATGCAAAAATAAAATAACAGGAAAAAACGACAACAATTAAAGGGCAGGAAGAAAAGAACTGATGCAAGAGGGCAGAAAGAAAAGAACAGTGGAAAAATAGCAGAAAGAAAATGGCTGAGGAGAATGCAATAAAGAAAAGCAGACAAAATAACATAACGAAAAAAATTAAAAGAAAGAGGAAAATAGAGAAAGGAAAGAAACAGAGGAAAAGAAACAGAGGAAAAGAAAAAAGGGGAAAAGAAAGAGGAAAAAAAATGATAAAGATAAAAAGAAAGTAAAGAAAGTTTCAGGAAGAAAATGCTGCAATAGAAATAAGGCAGAAATGAATAGGCGGAAATAAAGACTAAAAAATTAAAAGAAGTCAAACAGAAACAAAAATCAAAAAGAGAACGACTATGCAACAAAAGGAAAGAACCGGACTGAAAATTTTCAGAAAGAAGTAGAAGGCAGGAAGAAAAAGTCATCAAACAGAAAAAATGCAGACAGAGAAAGATGGCAGAGATAGGAAGACAGATAGAAAAAAAGGTCAAGAAGAAAAAGACGGAGAAAAAATAGGTAGGGAGCAAAATAGGGAAAAATAAAAGGATGATTAACGACATTTTGTCAGCAGGAGGAATGAAAAGTTAAAAACGAAAGCTGGTAGATGAACCTGGTCGAAAGAAAAAAGCGACAAAAAAAGAGGTACTACGGCTGAGCACAATGAAAAGGTATAAAATAAGACAGAGCGGGAAAAACTCAGCCAGGCAGGGCAGTGGGGAAACACGGTTGGGGAAAATATAGCCTGTTCCAGACGCGTCAAACATTATATGTAGGTTACTACCCGCAGTAAAATTGCTTTCGAAAGCATCAAAATTAACTGCAACATATATTCCACAACAGTGCTGCTGCACTTCAACATATATATATATATATGGCCAGAATAGCATGACTAACGAGGCGTTCGTAAAGGGAGCTCGCATTGATCACCATGAATAAACCAACTCGAAACCGAACAGGAAGACTGCAGTTAACGACCGGCAATCAAATGGTCATTCACTATCATTTCACGGAAAGGCTTCTTTACCAAGAACGCATCCCGCCAGTCAGTCGGCTGTTAGGAATCTATTTGTCCCTGACAGGAAGCATTATTGGCTGTGGTTGGGCGCTGATGTTGGGATGAACTGGCCAAACGAGCATTGCTTAGGCATCAAAGAATGACGTGAGACAAGAGGAGACCTGGCTATTTGTTGGTTTGTTTGTTTGTTTGTTTTGTAGATGTGGTCGGAGACGAGATGAGACCTGGCTATTTGTTTGTTCCGTAGATGTGGTCGGAGACGAGATGAGACCTGGCTATTTATTTGTTGCGCAGCGATTGATTGACATCTTGTCCGAGGGTAATATTTGCTGACGCCATTGCCTCTCTTAAGTTATCAAAGCTAGCTTGTCCAAAGTTAGGGATTTTTTCGTAGTTAATTGACGTTTACAACTCGACCTCAATCATAAAACGGATAAAGTGGTGGTCGCTATTTCCGAGGGGTTCGCCCATTTCGACGTTCGTGACATGAGAGTCGCTTGCACTAAATATAAGATCAAGAATATTGCTACCTCTTGTAGGTGTCTTTACCATTTGGGTCATAAACTTGTCGTCAGCAAAATCAATCAGGCGTTGGCCAGTGGCCGTACATTCTTCTGTTTCCCAATCGATGTCGAGAATATTGAAGTCCTCAAGTACTATACTGTTTTGAGTTCTGACCACATCGACGAGGGTGTTGTAAAGATCGATCTCATCTGCGACGATGCTCTTGGGATGACAAACTAGTGTGATTCGACACTTAGTATGTTTACAGACTACTTGAATTGAAACTATGTCGCGTCTGCTGCTTGGAATAGAGAATTCTATTATTTGTAGAGTATTTTTTTACGAGAAACAATACTACTCCACCCTCACGGCCTAGTCTATCATTGTGAAATAGGAAGAAACCCGGGAGAGTGAATTCGCCCAGATAATTCCTGGTGCTCGATTTCATCCACGATTCTGTGATGGCTATTATGTCGATCTCATCGGTAATTGCGAGGATTCCCAATTCGTCGATTCTATCTCGGAGACTTCTAGCGTGTACATAGTAACATTTGAGAGTGTTTTGGCTCGGAATCCTGCCTGAAACTCTTCGGTTGCGGTCGGGGGCTGGTGTGTTACTTCGATGGACTTTTTTGTCAGTGGTGAATCGATTTATGTGGTGGGAGACAAGATGAGACCTGGGTATTTGTTTGTTTCGTAGATGTGGTCGGATACAAGATGAGACCTGGCTAGTTTTTGTTTCGTAGATGTGGTCGGAGACAAAATTAGACCTGGCTATTTGTTGTTTGTTTCGTAGATGTGGTCGTAGACAAGAGGAGGCCTGGCTATTTGTTTGTTTCGTACATGTGGTCGTAAACAAGATGAGACCTGGCCATTTGTTTGTTTCGTAGATGTGGTCAGAGACAAGATGAGACCTGGCTATTTGTTTGTTTCGTAGATGTGGTCGGAGACAAGATGAGCCTGGCTATTTGTTTGTTTCGTAAATGTGGTCGGAGACAAGATGAGCCTGGCTACTTGTTCGTTGCGTAGATGTGGTCAGAGACTTGATGAGACTTGGCTATTTGTTCGTTGCGTAGATGTGGTCAGAGACAAGATGAGACCTGGCTATTTGTTTGTTTCGTAGATGTGGTCGGAGAAAAGATGAGACCTGGCTATTTGTTCGTTTCGTAAACGTAGTCGTAGACAAGAGGAGACCTGGCTATTTGTTTGTTTCGTAGATGTGGTCGTAGACAAGAGGAGACCTGGCTATTTGTTTGTTTCGTAGATGTGGTCGTAGACAAGAGGAGACCTGGCTATTTGTTTTGTTTCGTAGATGTGGTCGGAGACAATTAGAGACCTGGGCTATTTATCTGTTTTGTATATATGGTCCAAGCCTATAGCATTCTACTAATTGCATTTATAAAATAATTAAACATTGCTTATAAGCAATCCAAAGGGTACAGTTATCATCTCCATTGCAGTACCATGGCTCGGGGGTGGTGGAGCTAAAATGACAATCCCTAGTTCCGTCTCCAGAAGGCGATAATCAACGTGTTTATAATTGTTATTCGTGGTCGAATCTAAGCCCTCGAGATGGTAGGTCAATTACGATCACATGCACACTATTAAATGGACGAGAATGTCAAAAAAAAAGCAATAGGAATCGGACTTGATGGAATTATTGGAAGTTCCGAAAAGTCGAACATCCGGAATATATTTGATAATTTGGAGCTAACTTTGAAGTATCCAGGTAAATGCCAAACAAATTAGTGTCCGAATCATGAAACACAGTACGAGAACAGTGCAGCCACTTCTACAATCACCATCTTGACCATTTCCTATTCAAAATTAGAACTAAACCAAACAATATTGATGTTTGAAAAGATTTTCTAGGGAATCCGTACTGACTCTTTTCTCAAGTTTCCGAAGCAATCGTTTGACTCGTCCTTGAGCAGCCTTCCCTGTTGTTCAGGTCATCGTTGAACTCGTCCCTGAGCTGCCTCCCTTGTTGTTCAGGTCATCGTTGGACTCGTCCCTGAGCTACCTCCCCTGTTGTTCAGGTCATCGTTGGACTCGTCCCTGAGCTGCCTCCCATGTTGTTCAGGTCATCGTTTGACTCGTCCCTGAGCTGCCTCCCCTGTTGTTCAGGTCATCGTTGGACTCGTCCCTGAGCTGCCTCCCCTGTTGTTCAGGTCATCGTTGGACTTGTCCCTGAGCTGCCTCCCCTGTTGTTCAGGTCATCGCTGGACTCGTCCTTGAGCAGCCTCTCCTGTTGTTCAGGTCATCGTTTGACTCGTCCCTGAGCTGCCTTCCCTGTAGTTCAGGTCATCGTTTGACTCGTCCCTGAGCTGCCTTCCCTGTTGTTCAGGTCATCGCTGGACTCGTCCTTGAGCTGCCTCCCATGTAGTTCAGGTCATCATTTGACTCGTCCCTGAGCTGCCTTCCGTGTAGTTCAGGTCATCGTTTGACTCGACGCTGAGCTGCCTCTCCTGTTGTTCAGGTCATCGTTGGACTCGTCCTTGAGCTGCCTTCCCTGTAGTTCAGGTAATAGTTTGACTCGTCCTTGAGCTGCCTTCCCTGTAGTTCAGGTCATCGTTTGACTCGTCCCTAAGCTGCCTTCCCTGTAGTTCAGGTCATCGTTTGACTCGTACCTGAGCTGCCTCCCCTGTTGTTCAGGTCATCGTTTGACTCGTCCCTGAGCTGCCTTTCCTGTTGTTCAGGTCATCGTTTGACTCGTTCCTAAGCTGCCTCTCCTGTTGTTCAGGTCATCGTTTGACTCGCCCCTGAGCAGCTTCGCCTGTTGTTCAGGTCATCGTTTTTCTCCTCCTTGAGCTGCCTCCCCTGTTGTTCAGGTCATCGTTTGACTCATCCATGAGCTGCCTCTCCTGTTGTTCAGGTCATCGTTTGACTCATCCCTGAGCTGCCTCTCCTGTTGTTCAGGTTATTGTTTGACTAATCCCTGAGCTGACTTCCTTGTTGTTCAGGTCATTTTTTGACTCCTCTCTGAGCTGCCTTTCCTGTTGTTCGGGTCAAATCAGGCGTCATCGTCTCTGTTGGATCAACTGAACAGCGAAACTCAACGAAGATGAATGCATATCCACTTACAAGATAGACGTAATATCTAGTATCTCAGTCCAGCCTGTGGACAATTGCTCTGAAATCCCCGGTGCGCACAGGGTATACCAGGCGATTACCCTGGTATACCCCGGCGTTTACAGGAATGAAGCTGCCCGGTTTGCATTTGTCTTGGTCTTCTTAATTAATAAGCAACAGGGCTGCCAAGTGAGTTTCCTTCATAACTGTTTCTGTATGAATATTATTGAATGGCCGATGTTCGGAGAAACACTTCAAAGAAATATTGGGTCGGATATCCGCCACCGCATGTATGCAACATACTCGTCCACAAATTGTCAACATGCTCGTCTCCGCGTTCGCATCCGTACATTCAAGAAGCGGATGTGTAACAGAAAAGTTACAAACGTCACATGTACTTAACGCCGAGCACATCGCAGTAACTCAAAGTTAGTTATTTGCACGTTTAACACTTTGCACGTTCAATTATTTGCAAGTTCAATAAATAGCAAATTCAATAATTTGCAAGTTCAATAATATCCATGCACGTAATTTACCTTGAGCACGGATCGTCCAAACAGCACTAATTTGATAATTGTGATGGTCTAGGTAAACCCCTGAGGTCAAGGTCTAGGTAAACCACTGAGGTGAAGGTCTAGGTAAACCACTGAGGTGAAGGTCTAGGTAAACCACTGAGGTGAAGGTCTAGGTAAACCACTGTGGTGAAGGTCTAGGTAAACCACTGAGGTGAAGGTCTAGGTAAACCACTGAGGTGAAGGTCTAGGTAAACCACTAAGGTGAAGGTCTAGGTAAACCACTAAGGTGGAGGTCTAAGTAAACCACTAAGGTGAAGGTCTAGGTAAACCACTATGGTGAAGGTCTAAGTAAACCACTAAGGTGAAGGTCTAGGTAAACCACTAAGGTAAAGGTCTAGGTAAACCACATGATCAATACTGATGGAAATGGCGAGTTCTTGATAGTAGCATCCACGGTTATTTTCAATCGCATTTCAACGGTGAAACGAAACAATGTCAATCGCTGCCCTTTGCTACACACACAGTCACACATCCGCACTCTGCTACATACACAGTCACACACACGCACTCTGCTACACACAGTCACACACCCGCATCCTCCATGACGAGAGGAGGCTGCTGCCCTCTGCTACACACACAGTCACACACCCGCCCTCTGCTACACACACAGTCACACACCCACCCTCTGCTACACACACAGTCACACCCCCGCATCCATGACGGAGGGTGAGTGCTGCCTTCTGCTACACACACAGTCACACACCCACATCCTCCATGACGGAGGGTGAGTGCTGCCCTCTGCTACACACACAGTCACACACCCGCATCCTCCATGACGGAGGGTGAGTGATGCCCTCTGCTACACACACAGTCACACACCCGCATCCTCCGTGACGGGAGGAGGCTGCTGCCCTCTGCTACACACACAGTCACAAACCCGTCCTCTGCTACACACACAGTCACACACCCGCCCTCTGCTACAAACACACAGTCACACACCCGCAGCCTCCATGACAGAGAATGGCTTAAGGCCAACAAGCCTTACACTAATGCAGACAATCATTACACTCATCCCAACGTGGCTTTTGGCCAACAAGCCTTACACTAATGCAGACAATCCTTACACTCATCCCAACGTGGCTTTAGGCCAACAAACCTTACACTAATGCAGACAATCCTTACACTCATCCCAACGTGGCTTTAGGCCAACAAACATTACACTAATGCAGACAATCCTTACACTCATCCCAACGTGGCTTTGGGCCAACAAACCTTACACTAATGCAGACAATTCTTACAATCATCCCAACACTCAAACATGCTTACATCCTACATGTCGGAGGGTGGCTTTTAGGCCAACAATTCTTACACTAATGCCAACAAGCCTTACACTAATGCCAACACTCAAACATGCTTACGCAATCTTCGCCCCTAAATGATATTCAATTGAGATGAATTCCAAAAGGGGAAAGTTTATGTCGTCACATACTATCGCGATCAAAGCTTTATAATAACTGTTCTGAATAGATATTAACGACTAGTAATTTGTTATTAGTGAACAGCATAGCTTATTATTCTCGCTAAACTAAAAACCTGTCGCAGATCGCATCGAACTTGGTTCGTGACGACCAACTGTTATCAGGTATTTTTATTTTGAACGCGCTAGGTTCCAACGGCCTTCCCTAAAAAAATGTTAAACAGCAGACGGGTGTCGAGACGGGGGCCGAAACGGGTGCCGAAACGGGTGCCGAAACGGGTGCCGAAACGGGTGCCGAAACGGGTGCCATAACGGGTGCCGAAACGGGTGCCGAAACGGGTGCCGAAACGGTGCCACCGCGAATGCCGATGCGTGTGCGGATCATGTGAAAAGAGAGACAAGAAGTTGTCGACAGTAGTACTGGACGGATCATCGTGCCAAGAGATAATCTGATCTTCCGTAGTTGATGCACATGTTCAGATTATTTCAAATAACTCTTGCCGTCTTGCTCACCTCGGTAGTCACACTCATTTTGTTCTTATCGCGTCATTCACAAGACCTTCTTGGGCGATTTTTTCGGCGTCCTTCTCGATCGGTGCTGTTCTCGATAGTCGTCTTCCTCGATCGGCGCCCTTTTCAATCGGCGCCCTTTACAATCGGCGCCTTTTTCGGTCGGCACTCTTGATTGCTCGGCGCCCTT
This sequence comes from Gammarus roeselii, assembly GCA_016164225.1. Classification (NCBI taxonomy): domain Eukaryota; kingdom Metazoa; phylum Arthropoda; class Malacostraca; order Amphipoda; family Gammaridae; genus Gammarus; species Gammarus roeselii. Next base: position 10,415 of record SDVV010028933.1, read on the forward strand.
CTCGGTCGGCTCTCTCTTTGCCGGGTGCCTATTTTGATCCCCCTTCAGTGTTCCACATCTCACTCCCGGGCACGAAGATGTTTGACCGAATTTGTAAAGAAACAACTCGACCAGAAGTCTCTTTTATTACCACCTTATTCATCCAATTCAGACATGCTCTATGAACGTGTATGCCTCTATTTATCGCTCTTAGCCAGAAGCGGGCCAGTGGGACACAATTTCATGCTAGCAGAAGTGTCCACACTCTGACTCTCTTTTGGCGATGGAATATTCTCCATTTGTGTCATATTAATAACGCTTCCGCTGCACTGTTTCCTTACAAATACTGTAAGCAATTAACATACTGAGAGCACAACAGGGTGGAAAAGGAAGAGCTCAATCGCACGCTCAGGCGCTGCAACCTGTTGTGTTTTTGTACATGATTGAACATCTACAGTCCATCTTGCTGATAACATTTGAGCGTTGGGTGAGGAAAAGTATGTCAACTACTTGACCGCAAGATCGAATTCCTAACGGAACAATTGCACACAGCAAGCACATTAATGGTGTTCTTACCAAAACTTGCATGCCATTAACACCCTTTACCCTCACCCGCGCCATTAATTATACTTGCACCTGCGCGTAATTGATGATACTTGCACCCGCGCCATTAATGATACTTGCACCCGCACTATTAATAATACCTGCACCCGCGCCATTAATGATACTTGCGCTATTAATGATACTTGCACCCGCTCCATTAATGATACTCACTTCTTAGCGGGGGGAGCTGCTGGGCCAGAGCCAGCAGAGTCGTTCTCGGACTGCGTGGAGCCGACGGAGTCTGTACGAGGGTGGTGCGAGGAGCGGCTAGCCTCACCCCCCACAACAGCGAGGGCGGTGTCCCCTCCTTCTCCTAATAGGGAGATATTACTTTGATCGACATCGATAATATATGTATCTAAAACTTTGAGTCTAAATCCCTGTACCTAAACCCAACGTGATTTCTAGTTCCCGCTTTCAACAACGAACTTACCTCACATGAGCTCGCACTCCCCATATAAACATCTACCTCCCGCACTAGTTCAACCTCGCACAACCCCCAAAGCCACTTCCACCCCTCCCCCTGGCAACCTCTCCCTCCCACCTGTTCGAGCAGAGTTATCCTGCTGGGTGTTCAGGGGCCACTTCTCTTCGTCGTCAGTGGTGGTGCCCGCACTCTTGCTGCGCGTCCGCCCCAGCCGCACCAGGGAGCGCACAGCCTTCATGCCAGTGCTGAATCCCCGACTGAAGTGCGGAAGGCAAGAAAAGATGGTATAGAGCGAAAAAAATATGGTATAGAACGGAATAGAGATGGTGTAGATCAGAAGAAAGATGGTATAGAACGGAATAGAGATGGTGTAGATCAGAAGAAAGATGGTATAGAACGGAATAGAGATGGTGTAGATCAGAAGAAAGATGGTATAGAACGGAATAGAGATGGTGTAGATCAGAAG
>SDVV010028934.1:0-11889 GCA_016164225.1 Gammarus roeselii
ATATACCATATGTATATACCATAGATACAGCGAATTATATATATACTAATGACGGTAGGTATAATTATTTGAGATGAATAGCTGCTGCCTTTGTAGCATTGTTAAAATTGCAAGCGTAAAGAAAGCTTATTCGCGTGGAAATAATAAAAGTTTAATGGAAATAGAACTAGGAGTTTTGTGCACACTACGTGTTTGAGAGATCGAGGTATTACTTACAATTACCATACGAACAAAAACGAGTGTTCCTTGGTGCTTAACTCCACAAAGAGGTTTTCCTACCGTTAAACTCGACCGTCGCACGAGAAGAGCGTAAAAAACGGCAGAAGGAAGAAGCCAATCCTCTACCAAACGATCTTTAGTGTTACAGGACCAAGTCAATTTAACATGCGAAGTCTCAAAGCTCGTTTGATTAACTGAGGCTGAAAAACAACTTCGTGTTCGCTCTCAATATTATTTTGGCCTGCAATTTTATGTTCGCTGACTTTCTTTTAGAAGTTGTAGGCCTTGACCATGTTCGGCGCAGTCTCTTATCGAATTACTAGTTGGGTATAACCAAAGCTGTCCCCAGTATTCTAGAGCAAGTGTGCATGATATTCATGAAGATCCCAATCACAAAAACCACTCTGTTAGGCGATTTTAATTTGTCCCTGTTGGATATAACGCTAGTTCAAAACAATTTACCTCTGGAGTTGCCTCAACATCCTTGTTCGGCTCCACCTCTCTGTTCAAGAATAACAACGTCCTACCTTCGATGCTGCATAAGCGTCCCTTGATGTTGATGCCAGGATACAAGGAGTTGCGATAAGAGAAATTGGAACCCTAACTAACTCACCCACCCACACCCACCCACCCACACACACACACACACACACACACACACAAACACACACACACACACACACACACATGTAGATAAGCTTCAGGTACTCAGGACCTCGTTTCCCATCTGTCAGCGGATATCCAAGGCAAGCCCACTGGCTGTTCCTGGGTTCTTGCCTCAGTGGTACACTACTGTGGGAAGCTTGTATCTCGTGTCCCCGATAATGATTTTTTGTATCATATATCGTCGCCCTTTGCCGGAACTCTAAAACCCGTATTTACTGGAGGGTATCCAAATGCACATATCTAAGCCGTAAGGAGAGCAAGTAGCTCACCGTACAATTTAAGTGAGTTTGTGGCGTCCAATATTATTGACAACTGGATGAAGGGGATCAATGCACAAACACGTTCATGCCATGCCCATTTAGTCAGGGCATCCAGTAAGGATGGATTCTCAAGGCTGTGCCTGTTAAGTTCCGGATCCTATTGCGAAAATCGGGTACGTCCGTGAACTAAATTGGTGGACACGAATGGGAAAATTCTCGCTTATACCCTTCTCTAAAAGCTGCTATCGAGATAGATGCTAGTTACTTTGAAGGGACATTGTTGATCAAATTTACGCTGGCTTTGTAAATCGGTGAAATTATATGCACGGTATTTTTCCTAAGAACACAGAAAGGAGACTGTTTCACCGACCAATTTCTTTTGAACGTTAACTGACATGAATATAAAATATTGAATAATCTACATAATGGATATTATTGTAACAGCTGAAGATTTAGGATGTTTTCTGCAAAATTACTCACATTAACATTGCAGTTTTATTCAATAGACCGTAGTTCGGTCAAGTAATTCGTGAACGAGAGAATTAATCCGACACAAAAATAGCACTAAGTCAAATCGTAAATATAAACCGGAAAACATAGTAGTGGAACTTGAAACGCATTTGAACTAAAATTATAATGTATCTACCAAACTATACTCCTTGTCGACGGAGTTTGTCGATGGAGTTGGCAGCTGAGTCAGTTGCTGCTTGTGAATGGTACGGCACGGCCGGCCGGCAGATTCGAAGATGAAGTAATGTAAGCTAATGTCAGAGTTTGGAAGGGGTCCAGTGGAAGGATGAATGACGTGAATAGGCACTGGGGAAGAAGGAAATGAATGTAGAGGTTACGAAAGAGCGTGCTAGGAATATGCGGTAGTGGTAAATTATTTATTTGTGCGAATGTAAATGCTTTCACGCCGCCCTGATTCGTTTTTCGCTCAAGGCTCTTTCGTTGAGAAAATGAACGGAAGAGCGTAAAAACGGCCTCAGCAGTTTTGAAGTGGTAACTCTGATCTCTGACCTCCCTTTGATCCGAAGTGTGTGCTCTGGGTTTCTGGCCGGCCTCTTCAGAGCTAAAGTATTCGTATTTGGAAGGTATGCGTGTGCAGGAAAGGAGTGTGATGCATGAGCGTCTTGTTGTCGGCCACCCCATTGTTGAATTCGAGTTTGAGTTTGTATCTGTATCATGCTATGAGCAAAATGAACCATCTTTCCAATGAATGTGAAACAATATGTGTCGAATTCGATTAGTCTTTACTTTAATACGTATCAGTTGTGTTAAAAAAATAACATCTATATCCTGGCTAGGTCTCAAACTGTTGAGTTGATAGCTTTGAAGAAGAGTGTCCTGCTAATTTATTTAAGTTGTAATGTTGATGTAATCTAAGTGAAACCTTAAGAATTTGAGAACGATTGGGCGAACGGTTCTCGATGTATTACCTCGAGACGTCATGGACTGCTTTTCCAAACATTGTTGTAAGAAAAACAGTGTATGACGTCTCAAACCTTTATCTTCAGGTGTTGGTATCTCAAGAAACGTTCGTCCAATCGTGGTCAATTTGTACAGGATCTCAGTATTGCATGTATCATCAGTATAAAAAATTAGAACAGGACAAATGCTCCTTGAGAGAATAAGCCTATGATCGAACTTTGGGTTTGGCTTCTTCTTCTAGATATTACATCTTTTTCATAAATGTACTGAAGCCTGACGCAGCCTTATGGAGGCAGCCACATTATGGGGGACATCGAAGTTCCTATAAAATAATGACAATGGGCGTGCATGTCAACAGCTTTCATTCAGCTGTCTGCTCGACCGTTTGGCTAAGAGCCATGCATTACTCGGAAAGGTGCTCGTTGATGCTCAAGTCCGATGAAACTCTGGTGTCAGGAGGAGAAGTGAACCAAAAATGTTCATGTGAAATGTGAAAGCTTCTGTGAGATAACTTTTTTCAACGCGGAAAACAACCAGAAAACTATTTGTCGTCACTGCTTGGTCGTGTGTGGTCACGAACGTAAAGTTACTCATAGTGATTGCCAGCTTTCAGAAAATGCAAATGAATCTTAGTGTCAAAATTGCTCGATGAGGGCTGCTTGCAGCTGCTGCTGGAATGAATGCTGGAAGACAAGTTCAAATGGTATACGCTCTAGAGTAGTTCACCCAAAGTTTCGCGCATGGAATGCTACGAAAATTATTAAAGGATCTAAGAAATTGGAAAGACGGACGGACGTATACCTCACAGTCGATGCATTCAAGTCCCTAAACGGTAATATTTTTTTTAAGAAATCTAAAATCACAACTTCGTCCACAATGTTTAAGCAGTGTGCGTTTCGTCTTGTAATAAAAAGACATTGCTCTGCTTTTCAAAAGGTAACATTTTGGGCATTCATTTGAATGTTTTTCATTCCTGAGAATAGGAATACAAACAAATTACACCCTGAATATTATTTTTTTTTGCCAAATTTGAATGGTAACACATGGGAATGCTAGTTATACTCACCTCGTGGCTTATCGCTTTGGTTTAGTCCATCACAGAACGTGGCCTGGCCTCAAGACGGGCACTGAACTTGTTCTAGATTTGGTCAAATCAAGAAACAACAGAAACAAATACTTCACCACACGTGATTAGTCATTGCATTCATAGGTTCTAAGTAGCCTAATCAGTGATATTCCGACCCGATATTTTTTCTGCCGTATACTAGTTGCAGATCTGTAATGCATCTGTTCAATGAAAATATTGGATTATGAAGACTTTCCTAACCGTTTCCTGTACGTTATTTCTTCCAATAATATTGTACAAAAGTTTATTTTATCAAATATTATAATGTTTACTGCGACTCTACGTTACTAAAATAGATGTTTGATTGATAACACGGCATTCAATGAACTCTAGAGACATGAAATCACCAGAATCAGGAACATTGAAGAATCTTCAGTCTATTAACGTGGGTGAAGACATTCTCCATGATTTCCTTACGCTCAATAAAATATAATCATCGATGCCATTTTACTCAATCTTTTCCTTCCAAGAAACATTTATTTGATCATTGGTAACCAAAAGTGAAGTCCAGGACATCATATTTTAGGGGTCGATTGTTCGTGCCTGTAAAATAAGTCACCATTCACCCTCTCATCCGCTTGCTAAACAAAGTGCTCTCACCGTTCCTTTGTCTTGCCCCAAGATGGAACCACAGGTCCTCTGTTCGAGAAAGGTCATGGAGACCTCGTCGCACACGATCGAAGAGGGGGTCGCCTCCCATCCCTTCACCCGTGTCGCTTCGCTATCAATTTATCTGCCATACATTATTATTTCTGACTCTTTGACAATGAAACAATTCGGTGACTAGGATCGGCCATGTCACCCCGAGATGAACCGATGTAAGTGAGGGTGTCTTGGTAGGTCAGATGTGCGGTAATGAATAGTTGGTATGCCAAGTTTATAAGAGGTGTTTTCATTGGTCAGGTTTGTGGTAGATGAGTTGTGGTGAGTTAGGTGCGTATAGTAAAAGTGTGTTAGATGTTCGGGTGTGAACTGGGGGTGTGTTGGTTGATCTGGTGCGTGGTACGGATGTGAAGTTTGTTCATATGTGTGGTAAGGGCAGTCTGGTTGGTCGGGTGTGTAGTATGCGTGTGTTGGTTAGCCTGGTCTGATACGGATGTGTTGGTTGGTCATATGCGTGGTAAGGGTATTTTGGTCGATCGAGTGTGTAGTATGGGTGTGTTGGTTGGTCTGGAATGATGTAATCGTGTCCTGTTCGTTCACGAGTGTTGTAGGAGTGTGTGGGTTAGTCAGATGTTTAGTAGGGGAGTGTTGGTCGGTCAGGTGTGTTCCGGGGGAGTGTTGGTTGGTCAGGTGAGGAGTTCAGGCGTGTTGGTTGGTCAGGTGTGCAGAAGGGGTGCGTTGTACGATGTAGTAGGAGTGAGTTGGTTAGAAAGTTTTGTAGTAGAGGTGCGTTCGTTAGAAAGTTGTGTAGTAATGGTGTGATGGTTAGAAAATGGTTTAGTATGGGTATGCTGGTTAGAAAGTTGTGTAGTAGGGTTGTGATGGTTAAAAAGTCGTGTAGAAAGAGTGTGTTGGTTAGGAAATAGTGAAGTAGAGGGGAGTTGGTTAGGAAATAGCGTAGTAGGGGTTTGATGGTTTTGTAGAGAAATTCCTCTCCCGGAAATTCTCAATGACCATACACGATATAAAATGGTGTTACTGAACTGAACATGCCTGAAGAACCGTTTGAATAAGCATGCAATACGGCTGGGTAGACTGTCGACTCAATTCTTTGTGCGACGAATGTTAACTTCTCATGATAACATTGTGCCATCTTGTATCTACAGCTAATAAAATAGACTAAATATTTACATCTTCTAACCGGATTGGAAATTTGTTCATGATAACTATTAAACCGACACTATCTACTAGTCAAAGAGGTCATGGTCACGCATGAAGAGCTGGTCGTGTACTAGGGAATTCATTTTTATCGATTTATCCTCGGTACGGAGAGCCACCTTACCAAACCACAAAAGACTTGGCTAGATACTGGCCGATTACCCTTATTATAAGACAGCGGTGTGGCTCCCTCACAGCCCCCTCCCCCCGCCTGAGGTGGCTCAAGTGCGCACTTTCCTTGCTTTGATAGATGTTTGAAAGGTTTTGCCACATCAATATTTTATTAACCTTGACTTCTTGGATAAATCAAGTATCACATTACCGTGATGCAATGATTCATTTCAACGCTACCTCATCTTTGGTAATGAGTTTGCCTCCACAAGAGGAATTGCTTGACCATGACCACAGGACCACAGATGAGGGCCCGCAGGAAACGTTGAGCGGAATCGTACATGGAAGGGATGGAATGGGGCCTCCACTTATTCCTTCCCTGTCATATCATTTTGCTTAGATTTTCCTGGGTGCGCTCAGTTTTGCTACCGTGGTAAAGGAAAAGTAATTCCTTAAGTGGAGCCGGCCCTCTCTCCACACTAGGCCAAGCATCTGTTCTCTACCTCACCCTGTCATGAACGGCCTAATCATTTATACGATAACAAATTTCGTTGTGACGACATGGAGGGTTCGATTACCCACAGGTTTGTCGGGTGTGTAGTAGGAGTGTGCTGCTTAATCAGTTTTGTGGTACAGGTGTGCTGTTTTGTCAGGTGTGTCGTAAGGGTGTGATGGTTGGTCAACTATGCATTTGATGTTTGTTGATCGGTCTGGTGGATCTTGAAATTGTTGATTAAGGATTTACGTTTAACGCCTGCTCAACAGCATCCAGGTTCTACTGATGTTGCTGCCCCAGCAAAACAAGTTCCTATCTAGATATTCATGATAAAAAAACTTTAATACCAGTCTGTGAGGTGTAATATATTGAATCTCCTTGACAACATATGCAGCGCACCCGTTCAGTTCAATCATAAACCCATCAGTCATCAAACGAAGTGATCCCGTCTCATTTCAGATACCATCTCTGTTCAGTATCCCGCCGTCGGTTCAATGGTACCCAGTGGATGTTGAGTTAACCATCGTCATTAATTTCATTTCTTTCTTGGCCTTTCCTCTGCTCACTGAAGAGTGATGAGAACAGCCCAGATAATATGAGAAACGTGCATTTTCTAAGCTATAGTAATTATCCATCGTAATTATTGTAATGAAAAACTCGACATCAGAAGTAATTGAGTAACCGACTTTGACAGTTCTTGCAAAATTATACGACTCTATTTCATGCGAATCGCTTATTTCATTCACTAAAACATACATTGCAACTGAGCAAAATCAATGTGTGATCAGTACACCCATATTCTAGTACGCATTGTAATGCTGATCAAGGTAGGTTAAGGTTACTTGAATTACCCGCTGGACGACGGAATACTCCGCATTCACGTATTTCTTTACCTGACCTAAAGAAGGTTTTTGCTGGGAGGTAACAATTTCGCGAATTATCCGCTGGAGGACGAAATACTCCACGATCAGGTCTTCTGCTTGCTGGACGACGAAATACTCCACGATCAGGTCTTATGTCCGCTGGACGACGAAATTTCTCCACGATCAGTTCTTCTGCTTGCTGGACGACGAAATACTCCACGATCAGGTCTTATGTCCGCTGGACGACGAAATACTCCACGATCAGGTCTTATGCTCGCTGGACGACGAAATACTCCACGATCAGGTCTTATGCTCGCTGGACGACGGAATACTCCACGATCAGGTCTTATGCTCGCTGGACGACGAAATACTCCACGATCAGGTCTTATGCTCGCTGGACGACGAAATACTCCACGATCAGGTCTTATGTCCGCTGGACGACGAAATACTCCACGATCAGGTCTTATGTCCGCTGGACGACGAAATACTCCACGATCAGTCTTATGCTCGCTGGACGACGAAATACTCCACGATCATGTTTTCTGCTTGCTGGACGACGAAATACTCCACGATCAGGTCTTTTGCTCGCTGGACGACGAAATACTCCATGATCAGGTCTTTTGCTCACTGGACGACGAAATACTCCATGATCAGGTCTTTTGCTCGCTGGACGACGAAAAACTCCGCGATCAGGTTTTCTGCTTGCTGGACGACGAAATACTCCACGATCAGGTCTTTTGCTCGCTGGACGACGAAATACTCCATGATCAGGTCTTTTGCTCTCTGGACGACGAAATACTCCATGATCTGGTATTTTGCTCGGAGGACGACGAAATACTCCACGATCAGGTCTTTTGCTCGCTGGACGACGAAATACTCCATGATCTGTTATTTTGCTCGGAGGACGACGAAATACTCCACGATCAGGTCTTCACCTGGCCTTATTAAAGTCGTTTGTGATGACGAACTAAATTTTTTTGTCAAATACTTGATCAATTTCTAATAGGATCTCTTCATAAAAAATATTGTGTTACAGAGATAAATCATAAATATTGTAGTCAGCTACATAACATGACCTTATTAAGGGCGTTTCTGACGGTTAACTATTTTTTTGTCAAATACCTAAGCGATTTCTCATATGATCTCTTCATAAAAAAATGTTATGGATCAGAGAGGAATCATAAATATTGTAGACAGCTACATAACCCGGTTTTCTGTATATTTTGAAGCCCCAGATGAAACCTCTTTATCAAAATAAATGCATCATTATCTTCATGAGGTATAATGGGTTTGCACAAGTAACATCGACCATCATTAGTCTGAACACTGTGAGTCACGCTCGTTGAGGTGTTGTTGATTAATGAATTCGCAAAGTAGCCGTTATGTAACAAATTTCACTGACGCGTGAATCTGTGATGACTTGCCTTCGTAAAATCAAAAATTGGATAAAACCTATAACAATATCTGTATTACAGATATCATCATTTATTTGGGTTGTTAAAATTTAATTTTATTTGACGAGACGTATACAATGGAGATGACTTTACAAAAATGATTTTGTACTGAGCCGTTTAATATTGTTTTTCAAGACCAGAGGGTCCATAATGCATTGCAAAGGAATCATATAAATGCCGCGTGTATTTAATATTTCGAATAATTCTTGTCCGTGCAATACAAAGTAAAGTCTGACCTTTCTTATTGACCGTTTATAATCATAGGTCTCTTTAATTTCAATTCCACTAACAGTTTAACATGTTCACACAAAGCGGGCGTCGGCGTCCTTGAACTTCGCGATCGAGCGTACGTGACTCTTTACGTCCTCAAAACTTCTTTACACCTGAACCCTTTCTGTATAAAGACGTCCATTTAGTTGACGCTAACAACAATTATGTTCCCTAACTGACCTAAGGACTTTATGCGCATTCATTTTCCACCATCAGTCACGTGAAATTGTTAGTTCAAAAACAAGGAATGACATGTCTCTCGTCATGCTAGACTGAGTCTCACGCTCCTACCGTCCCATTGAGACCCACTCAATTCAATCCCATCATCGATCACACGCTCCTAGAGGTGCAGTCGACGGGTGGCAGATTTCCCTTCCCATAGCCTTTGTTTCTTCAGGTTAGTTCCTGCCGTAATGCAGTTTCCTCGCGGTCGCTTGTCACGCCATTTCCGTTTCTTGCTTCCTTCGCAGTTCCTTGATGCATGGGACGGTGTCTAACCTTGGGCCATCCCAGGGCTGGCTCAGTGATAGGAGGCGACAGGCAACATGGTGATCGGAGAAAGGCAGGCACGAGGTGATGGCATGGATGGAATAGTGCTTGCAGGGGCTGCACTGACAGAAACATCGAGCTTCAATTATTGCTAATGATCTGGTAGATAAATGGCCCACTGATGGCTATAGAAAGACTTAGAGAAAGGCATAGATGAGATGAAGAAGGAATAAGAGATGAACATGGGTGCGATAGGACAGGACATAAAGATGAGCATGGGTGTGAACGAAAAGTAAATGATGAACATGCATGGACGCGATAGAGAAGGACATGGAGAAGGATACGGATCCAGTAGAGATGGACATGGATACAAAAGGCAGAAGGACGTGGCACAAATCAAGAGGTTATGCACTGCCGCGATGAAATGACGGTGTGATTTCAGATGACAGTTCTAACCTTAGATGATGATGCGTATTTTGAAACTCAAGATTACAAACAACCAACTGAGAATATGATGTCATTAAATCTGTTAACACACAATGAGACAAACATACATTGACATCTTGATAGATGATTACGATTATGAATAATATGAGGGTGATTGCACGACTTCGTTAAATTCATACTGCAAATCATGTCATGCCATCCAAGGAGGTAAGTCGGCAAGTTGGATGATCTGAAATCCGGTTAATTTTTTATGAGGTTAATCGACAACGTAGTAAATACTCATTGATCCAGATTATCATTTGTGATCCTGGAAATTGATTAGACTTGCTCGTTTTATAGAAACTCGACTGCGTTTGAATTTAAAGAAAACAAGTTAATTTTTTTCACCTATATGTCACACAACTGAAAAGTTTTCCGAGCAATCTGGCAATTACTTTGCTTATTGCACTATAGATATAATTTTAGGCAGAATAGATTTGTGAACCATTGATAAATTGTTACAACATTATTAGAACCTGTGTCGGGCTCTGAGGTGGTGTGAAATATACGCTAAGTATCAGATTTTCCCTTCCCAAATTTTTTCAACTTCTATAGCATAGGAATCATAGTTACGAATTTCCATGCAGAGGTCAAAATCTAGAGATTAATCAATAAGAAATTCCAGTTTGATTGTTCTGAATTATCCTGATTAGGCTTGGTGAAAATTTCTAAACAGATTTTGGTCGGTGTTTTCGTGTTTGTCAAGAGAAAGTACGCCAGTTTGTCCTAAAACTCGGTCAGGTCGAGTTCAAACACAAAGCAAATAGCCATTATGAATATTGGCCAACATATTCACAGTGAGATCTATCAAGCCTGTTCTCTGACCCCGTAAATTTTTTGTGAGTGTCCAGAAGTACGTGTGAGATCAAATGGCACGGCATAGGAACGAGATTCGGAGGACAAGGCGTCGGCGATAGGGAAGGATATAGTTGAATATAACATTTACTAGCCCCCTGTAGTCGGTACTGTGTACAATTATCGCAATAAAGAACTAAATAATTATCATTCGAAGTGATTCGCAGAGGATCGCCCATTCATATTGTAATGGAAATCTTCCTGCACCAGCAGGATCCTGTCCCACCACTATATTATTGGAGATAATTTATGTCCCTCACTATTATATTAAATCTCCAAGAGAGGATTATTAGAATTTGTAATACGCCCCTGGAGGCTATAGGCACTTTTTCTAGCTCGTACTTCAAGACAGTCAACATCAAATGCAGCGAATACAAAGCTAGCACTCGTTCTTCTAGGTACACCAACCAACCTCCCGAAAATATCATTGTATGCTACACTCAGTTTACTGATAGGGACTCGTGTAGATATACACCCAGTGAGTTGCAGTAGATAGGGTAGCAGTAGGGTTTAAAGAGCTGTATTATAACATCTGTCGTGCAGGAATTGAATTCCCCATATATATATATATATATATAAATAGGCACAAATAACATTTGAGAGATGAGATGAGATTCTATTTAAAATGGATTTATCCGGATACGAACATGTCGACAATTTAAAAGAAGGATAAAGACTAACCCTCTTAACGGGGAATCGACACACTTCAGGATCAATAAGGGTTTGGAGGTGGATTGATTTTCAATGGATCAGAATCGTTGTTTTGGTGCTTGTGTGCTCAAGGATTTCGATGTGCGTACATCTTTCGATATGATTGCACGTGTAATCGTTTATTTGTATTAATTTGTACAGGCGTGTGAGGGTCTTCATGTGTGTACACGTGCTGGTGTTCATTGTTCATGCATGATTGTGCTTTGAGGCATAATCGATGTAAATGTTATAATTTAGTCATCATCTAAATGTAGCGCCTTCTTACTGTTACTTTGCTTCAACATCAAAGTGCGAGCATCAATGGCATTTAAAAAACATTCCATCTTTTATAATCCGCTGCTGCCATTCTGTTGCCCTCGGTCGCGTCTGAACGTGTTTAATTACCTACAAGAATCCCTATTTCCTGCCCAGGCCAGCCTCGACGCTGTTCATCTCTTCTTGTTTACGAATTCCAGTGCTTCTGATGGTTGGGTAATAAACCAGCATTGATCAGTATATAGTCGTTTGTATGATACTCTATTGGTCACTGTGCGTTTGAGGTATGAAGGTGTAGAGCTTGATTCAACGAAACTGTTACCCGTAGTAAAACCAGTCTTAATCATTCAACAAAGGGTTATTTCCTTAATATATG
>SDVV010028935.1:0-11888 GCA_016164225.1 Gammarus roeselii
ACATATATATATATATATTTGCCATTGTAACCAATCAATGAACATGATTTTGATCAATAAATGTACAACTGCCATACCTTTACAATTTTGACGCCCCTGGCTGTTAATTTGGGACGCGGAATGTAGATATTTCAAGATGTAGAACTAGCTAAGCATTTTGCTCGTGTATTAATCTATGTCCCAAAAATTAGAAGGACGCAAAATATTTCCCACTGATGCTGGGATAAAGGTCGGTGCCACCGACGCATTGGTGAGTCTTTGATAGCACTGCAAGTTCCCCGTCATGGCTTTCACTTAAGTGAGTGGCAAAGGTGTTGCGTGACCATTTGAACGACTCTAGTCTTTTTGCAGGCATGACTATGACCGTCTTTGCTCATTGCCCAGGCAAAATATAACGCTATGTATAGTTGGGTATATCAGTTACTGTGCTGCACATAGATTTAATGTTTGCAGTAGTACGCGGAAGTTGCCTCCTATGTGTGATTTTTGTTTCAATGGTAGTGTATTTTTTCAGTGACCGCAAGCTTGGCAATGATGCAATAACAGTGGCAGCTCCTGACTAATGAGTGACTGATGTGAAATTTTCGGTCTGTTGCAGGAGGTCTCTGAACACTGCCGGAGGAGGAGCCTTAAGGTGAACGCTGACATCGTCCTAATATTAGGCAACGTTGACATCCTTTTACCAGTCATACCTGCAGTGACGCGCTGCGCCCAACTTCACTCTGCTGTGCAACGCAGCACGCCACGTCTCTGCTTGACACTGTACAGCAGCCTTTCTAAGTCTATCTAGAGACACGATACCGCTATCGTAGCACGACGAGCAAGTGTGTGTGTCACTCCGCTTGTTCACCCTGCTGGGTGCACTATGAAATGATTGCCAAGATTAAACTCCCTACGATTTATGCTTGTTCCCCACCACTCTATTTTAATGAGTTCTGATTTGTACCTGTTCATAATATGCAATGACTATTGCTATCCTCTAATGGCTTCCACGGTTAGGTACAAATTGCAATCACAAACCTTGTTCATATCTCTGCGAGTTTACTTTTTTCAGCACTTCTCTTCAATTAACACTAAACACTCGTCGACTTCCCTGACTGTTACTGCTAGTAATTTTTCCTGTACTTATTATAAACTTTTAAGGATACTAATGTTAAGTATCATCCTTATGCACTGATGTTCAGAGTGTCATTGTTTCTATCTGTAACACTGGCAATATCAATATGACTGTTATTTAGCGTGACGTTCATTCTACGTGTTATTCCACGCTCTGGATGCATCTTGGCATGACACCAGCATTCCTTGAGGTGGCGTCTCCTGAACACTCTTCGTCGTGTGACCTAGGTTAGACTATACCTTTAGACGGTGCATCATTACAGATACAGACACTAGGCCGAATCCCCCAGAATGGGGGGGTGGACGACGGCAAGGCGCAACTCAACACACTCATACGCTCAGACAACATAGCCCTTTTGTGCTAAAGGGTCCGGCAGGTAACCTCGCAACACATGCTGCCTCACGAGTGCAGTCCGAGGATCCGTTATCAACAGCAGGGCCCGACAGTTGTCACTGGTTTACCCCCGCCGCATCATGATGGCCACGCCCCCCCCCCCACCCACGCCGACCATCCCGTAAACGTAATGCCAAGCGGGAAAGCACACCAGAACAGCGTCAACTCTGTTCTGGTGCCTGTTCACGCCTGTTCATTAGTATCAGCTAAATGACTCCTTGTGTCGGACCTGCTGAAAGCGATATCTCACACCTGGTGACCGTGACTGCTCAGGCCATGAGAAGGCTTAGATGCACTGACGTCTCAAACCATGAAACTGCTTAGATGTACCCCCGAGAATCGGTTCCAAGTGCACCTTTAGGTAGCGGTAACACTTTTTCCTCTCTGATGTCACTCCTAACGACACCAAGGTTTACCGCTGAATCTACCACCAGGAGTTCCCATGACTGTGATTCAGCGGCGGGCAACGCACGACTATCGACAGTTACCCCAGTCACTTTAATATATTTTAAGGAAGGCAATACTGCAGTCGGTGTACTGTTATGTGACAACTTTCCAATGGTGGAGCAACATTGATGTAGCTAATTTGTAGGTTAGGGTTACTGTAGGACTGTTGTCTAGTCAGCTAGTGGTGAGCTGCGTAAAAGCGTTCATAAACGTCACCTCCATCGTTTCACTACTGGTATTGGTCAGTTAGGAATGTCTTCAACTCAATTATATACCTATGCCATCATGTTATGTACTGTATTATGACGATTTCTGTATAAAACAACGCCGTTTGAGGACGTATCCTTAGTGTGTCATTTCGTGATAAACATGTGTTGTTCTAAATTTGTTGGTTATGTGCTCTATGCCGTTAATTCTGGGTGACTTCGCCCACCTAAATCTAAACGCTAGGCTAAACCTGTACATATGTTTGCTGCACCTCCATCATCTTACTCGTTGCCATACCGTGTCAATTGGTTATAGAAATAATGTGGAAGAGATGAGCAGAGAAGAGGATGCGTGGAGAAGTCATGCATGCAAAAATTAAATCTCTGTTCAGTTGTACTGTCGTTTCAGGTCTCGCGTGTAATCAATTCCCTTCTGCTTGTAGGTCGTTCATTACTTTTGTGGACCATTGCTTTCCGGGGCGTTGACCCGTGTCTGATATCTTCCACAGTTTGGTTTCAAAGCCCTAAGTGTGAGTTGATCCCCGTGGAGTGTCGAGCAGCTCAGACTCCTATGTTGGCGGTCATCTTGCATCTGTCCGCGGTAAGGAACAAGTTTTCTGCGGTGCAGTTTTCTGACTAATTCGACCAACTCTCCTGGTACTCTTTGGTTCGTAATGAGAATAGTGTGCCATATTCATGAACTCAGTGAGGCATCAAGTATGACAGTTGCAATGCGACATCACATTGTTCGTACTGTTTTTCTGAATGCTAAATGAAAGACTTCAACACTTCATTAAGAGGAAATATGTTCATTCACAATGACTAGTGTTTTCAACCAAAGAGCTCCGCTTCGTCACTGTGTGCCAGCGCGTTGGTCCCACTGTGATGCCCTTTGTCGTGCGGCTGAAGCAATGCTATGCTAGCGGACAACATTCTTTTTCAGTTACAAAGCAATAGTTCCTAGCAGTTCGGTTTCCTGAGAATTTTTGGTTCGTGGTTTATTTGACGAGTGCGCATCCCCAAATTGTCATTCTGTTGGAAGTTTATACCTGTGTCCCTGTCTTCGGTATGCTTGCTGTGTCACTGTCTAAGATGTCCTCTTTGGGGGCTTCTCCAGTTGAAAAAATTTTATTAGTGCATTTTTCAGCGTACGCTGTTACTTTCCTTTCATAATCTTTTTTGGCCGACGCATCAGCTGTGCTGAACATAACCACTCTTATCTTCGTTGTGTTCGTCTTATCTACTTGATGCTGCTCGGTGGATGTGCCGCAGTTGTTGCAGCATGTTTCATCGTCAGGTTGTACAAAGCTTGACCCGTGCTGTCGTTCACCTTAAGCTCCCTTCTATCGTCAGCTCAAACGATTTTCGGGTCTTTGTTGTGTAACCTAATATCCTTGTGCATCTTTAAAAGCATCAGGATCCATCTAGGCTGAAGCGATGTTGTTCGATTTGGATCATAAGTTAATTGCGGTTTGTGGGTCTCATTACGTGACTCCGTTGCAGCTGCCCGAGGTTGACTACGAAGGCAGACGGCTCCTTCTATCATAACCTTACGATGGATGCCCCTCGCTGATCCGGAATAAAGTGTATTGAGTTGCTTTACGTTTGCTCAGGAGCGTGACATTGAAGTTTCTCGTTGTGTCATTCACCAACTGATTCGTGTATGTGTAGTTGGTTCCTACTTGACACTTAATCAGAGTAAGATATAAAGTTTCCTATGGATTTGATGAACAAAAGGATTTTATATAGATTTCTGAAAGAAATAAATGTCTGCTTTCTGTCCATGCAGGAAATATTCCTTACTGTTCGTAAACATTTGTCATGATTTTACAGTAGTAAATTGTCATCTTTTACACTGCTTTGGGTTATCATTTATCTTCTTGGTTTTTGTCTCTTGAATGATCATCCAGCACAGAATACTATGTTTGAAGGTTATGTATAAACCGAATTGCTGGTCTAAAGATCTTCACTTGCCTAATGTTACCATGCTATCATGAATGTGTCCGTTACTTGTCTTTATTGCTTGCAACTTGAACGTAATTCAAATGTTGTCGGTGGAAGCTGTACTGTTAAGCCTCATAAGTTAAGATTAACCTCTCGAATTGGCCCGTAAAAGATACGGGAGGCGTGGGGTAAAATTTTCCACCAGTCTCGAAAAACCAATCGAAAACATCAGAACTGACATTCTAATTCTTTTCAAGACTCGATCACCGCTAACACCCGACACTGTTGATTATCGAATCCGACTATAGAAGGAATAGAATTATCGAAATCGACTATAGAAGGAATAGGATCATCGAATCCGACTATAGAAGGAATAGGATCATCGAATCCGACTAAAGAAGGAATAGGAGAACGAAGTCTTTTTGCCGACCTTTTTTTAAACAATTTTCTAATCGATGACTCTTCCATCATGAGTCACCTCCACCTTTGTTGCAAGTTCGACAAGTTCGACGGATCATCTCAACCTGCCGCTCGAGTGCTAACTTCACGTCAAGTGGCTCGTAAGATGAGAGGGTGCAGGTCTGGCTTAGCTTTTCGTCGGCACCCTCAAGGTTGTCCTGTGCAGCCATGGCTCTTGTGTGGCGGCTTGGAATTCAAAGAAGGGCTTACATGGGGGGGAAATGATGTGTTATGCTGCATTGCCGCGAGCGTTTCATGTCTTCATTTCCTTTCCAGTTCTTCACTCTATTCGTGTTTTTTCCAGTCCTCTTCTCTCCATACACTCCCTATTTCCCACACTGCTGTCCTCGTATCCACTATTCACCCTCCTGCCAAAAATGAGTCCTGTGGCGGCTTCATGGCACCCCGCGCCTGCCTCGACCGACCGACTCTTCTCTCCAGACAAATGATACCAGTGTTTTATCTTGTACATCTTGAATTGAATATAGCTATATTGCGATAAGATTGATCGGTCTCTGATGAAAATATTTCTTTAATTAGATCATTTCTTGGTCTTTTGTGGTTTAATGGCGAAACAAACCGCATTCGGATGTGACGTTAATGTTATGCTCTTACTCTTAGTCACATGAACTATTCCAGTTTGGAACTTGTACCTTGTTCATAAGTCCTTGTGAACTGCATGAACGTTTCCTTACGGTTTAGTGGTGCAGCTAGTAGTCGCACGCCATTTACCGTAGCCTCATAGAACCTTGTTGCAACTTTAGAGACATTCCAGATTAACTTCTAGGATATTGTCAACACGTCACATTTATTCAAACAAGTGTCGCAGCCGAAACGTCCTACTGCCAGAAGAGTGACGAGTGCTCTGTCTTCATGCCAGCAAAGGAGGAGGGCGTTATCCTAGAGCTCTTCCAATTTGCCTCCAGTGGTGATCATTCAGGTAGGAATTCATGCCATTGTTTACCGCTCCCCTATGTGTGAATGTATGCAACCTCTGGTGTACGAGGCTGTATCAAATCAATGCACGTTTCTCCTCCGATGCTGCATCAGGTCCTATCGTGACGACCGGCACTCTATAAATGTTGTAGCTCTGTTCTTGTGACGGATGCGCTGATGGCGTCTCCTTACTAGGTCTTCTTAATTGGACCATGTTGTTGGTAGACTCGTCCGTGTACGCATGTTCAGATATCTTGTTGATCTAACCGTTTATCAAAGAGTGTAAGTTCTATATGTAAGCTATCTATTCAGACATCTCTTGTAAATTAGACCGTATGTTTGTGTATTAGTGGTAAGCTTAGATATGTTAGGTAACCGACATCACTATTGCATTCAGCATTTTGTGCGCAGCACTAATGTTTCTGTGATTTATTTGCTAGCAGAACCTTGTGTATTGAAGGGTAGCCATCATATACGATTGCGAACTTTACTGGCCGATGTTATTTGACCTCTATATACAATTTCCCTTATGTTTTATTACACCGTTTAGAGATTACTGGCTGTAGGAAGGTCTTTTTTTTATATTTATTTTGTGACCCAACGCTAGGTTATATTTTCAGGCTCAGGTACACCAGTCGTGGTGGTGGTGGCTTTTCAGTTACGAAGCCTGCTTCACCTACGTGGCCGATGGTGTTCCAATTGCCGTTGGTTGCGACGTATGAGGCAAGGTTTTCTTTTGGCGGTGCTGACACAACTCTGTCTTGTATTCCTTATTCATTTAATTAATTTAGGCTATCATTTTGTTCCTGGAATTGGCAGCATAAACGAGATGGATCAAATATCCAATTAGGAATACGGTTCCCGTGGTATGCCTAATATATATGTGTGTTGCTCCTGTCAAAGTTCTTTGAGATATCTAGCTTGACTTAATTCTAAGAAGACTTGAGTGAAAATAATAGCTAGGTTATGGGAAATTTATTGAACGTTTTTTAGCAATAAAATCCATTGAATTTTAATAATGTTGATAGACAACACCAGGCCCAGATGAGTTGGTTTTATGACCGGAAATTGTGCGTAATTTTTTTCTTGTTCTTGGTACAATGTGAAGAAATAGGCGAGTCTAGTTCCCTGTATTACAATTGTAAACCCACGAATGATATTTTTTGGTCGAAACTGATTTATATTATTACTGGCAACAGCATCGCAAACAGTATTAGTCAGAAACGACTTAATGTTTCTCCTACAGTAAATGTCAGCTCTGCATTGGATTCGGGCCTCAGTTTCTGCATTTGAGATAAATATGGCCATATCATATGGTCACACAAATAGGACTTGCTTATATACCTAAAGATTTTTGCGTTGTAATGCGTAGGGTGATGTTTCGAGTTGTTACGATGGACAGTCTTTGTTGACCAAGAGAGTATTCTAGCCTCGAAGAGTTATGCTTAACCTGGTGGGGTCTCTGATGCATGGATGACCTCACAAAAACTTTACCTGCCCTCATTCTTTGTGTATTCAATATTAAAACCATTTAAATTCACTATTAAACAGTTATTCAGAAGGGAGTCCCTAAATGTTTTTGAATAAAACAGTTAATTACATATTTCAAGTTGTTTTATGCCCAACCTGCAATTTGTCTCGTGTAAATCATCCACCTGGTCCAGCGCACGAATACGTGCCGAAGGTTCAGAAAATGTAAGGTATGAACAGGGGGTAACGATTAGGCCAAAAATATTTTGAAAAATCATTATTCACGAGATGCCTCGTGTTATAATGGTGTTTTACAAAGCGTTACATTACTAAATTTAGTCCCCCTCCAGTACTAACAATACCACAACCGGCTCAGCGACCGCCCTCGTAGTAGATGCGGGCGCCCCAAGTAATGAATCCACTAGTGCCCAGGAAAGCACTGCGATGGATGCTGCTTCGGTCGACTACGAGGAGAGGTCCAAGAACCCGAAAATCAAAAGGCCAAGAGACTATGATTCCTCCGACGACGATCGCGGGACACGCGACACCCTCCCGCCACGAAGCAAAAAGAGTAGTAGCACCCTACAAACCACAGCTCGCCTCGATCAGAGCGTTGAACGACTTCTGACCGCATTAACTGCAACCGCACCCAGCGAAAACCAAAGTGAGGTAATCAACCCTCAGCTAACATGCCCAACACCAGAACATCTCACAAGTGAGAACGACCATTGCCTGCGCGAGGACGCCTCGAAAATTTTCAACGAAGAACTGATACCCCAAACCACTGATCTACCATGCATCGCACTCGACTCAAATATCCCAATGACTACTACTCAGCCCATCATAATGTTTAAAAAAAACTCCATAGAAGAGAAATGCGCTCGCTCAAAAAGCAAACACAAAGATCGTACTCCCTCATTCTCCTCCTCCTACAAGAGCACTCACTGCCGAGAACGCAGTAAGTCTAGGAGATCATGTTCTACAAAAAGCGGACGCTCATGTGAACGCTTTCGATCTAGGACACCTGCGCCTCATAGACAAGAACACCACGAAAGTTCATACAAACCACGCGACCGCTCCAGACCATCAAAATTTGGTTGTGAAACGTCTGAAATCAACAACAGCACAAATGAACAACAGCACAGCACAAATTTCCAGGGACTTAGAAGCTAGAAAGATGAGTTATTATCGCTAATCTCCACCCATAAACCTTTGGTGGTAGGCCTCCAGGAGATCAAACTCCGCGACACTGCCACCTTTTCTATCCCTCAATATGTCATACACCGTCGCGAAGGCCACAATAATGTGACTACACACGGCGGAGTGGCACTTATGATCCACCAAAGCATACCACGCGACACCTTGCCCCTGTTGCCACCAAGTGGCTATCAGCGTGAAACACTTACTGATGGATTACAACGCACTCGTGGCAGCCCGACGAGCGTTCCTAGATCCCCCGTGCAACCTACAAAGCCTACTCACGGACCCAACCTACCGTAAAAAGCTTATCGTTTTCGGAAAACACACCTGACTATACGAAGCTGTCCAAACCTCAAACACCTGTGCAAATGAGGTGGTCTCTCCACCCCATTACGCACAGAAATAACAACACATTTTACGAAGATACGCATTAACTCTTTACTCTCTCGTACGCGCTAGTACGCGAATTTGCCACAATTGAAATATGTACTGACTGCATCTTGACAGAACTAATTATTTTCGCACGCGAGGCCGTGCTGACTTACCTGAATCAACGACGGTCGCGCCCTACGGGGGATCCTATTATGACTCACGTTGAGGCTCTGGTGGAAATGAGGCCCGAATCAAATCAAAATCGCGCCCTTCGGGGGAGCCTATTATGACTCACGTTGAGGCTCTGGTGGAAATGAGGCTCAAATCAAATCCTAAATTTAGCGGACCAATAATATCAAGGGTTTAATTTGTCGCATAAGGAAACTGGTAACACATTGAGTTATCTAGTCCTATCATGGGGCAAAACGAGGTTTGCATGGATGGATGGTGTGAAGCAGGCGTTAGAGAGGAGAAACATGAATGTGAAGGTAACGAGAGAGCGTGTAATGAACAGGCGTGAGTGGAGAAGGGTTGTGAATGGTTGATCTTGACGCTGCTGTGATGTGCTTTCCCGCCTTTGGCATCCCGTATTTGGGATTGGCGTTGGGGGGGGCTCGGCCATTATGACGCGGCGGGGGTAAACCAGTGAAAACTGTCGGGCCCTGCTGCTGACAATGGATCCTCGGACTGCACTCGTGACCCAGAGTGTATGTTGCGGGGCTACCAACCAGACCCGTTAGCACAAAAGGGCTAAGTTGTGTGAGTATGAGGGTGTGAGGTGCGCCTTGTTGTCGGCCACCCCCCCCCCCCCCCCCCCCCCTTGATGCGGCCTAGTATCTGTATCTGTATCTTGGGGTGGATGGATGAGTATTCATTTTATAGAGCATGGACACTTTATTTTAGTATTTCTTCTTTCGTGGGCTCTTTTATTTTTCTCTGCTCTTTTTTCCATGATACATTATGCATTGGTTATTATTATATGCATCGAGGTTGGTTGAGACAAGGTGACCCAGGGAAGGGGGGTACTCGGGGGACCCAGGGTTTCGGGAACCTGGGGGACTTTGAAGACCAGGAGGATTTGAGGGGACCCACTTGGACTCTTCTGGCACCCGTTGGGACACTCTTGAGACCCTTTGGAACACTTGAGAAACTGGAGGACTCTCTTGAGGCCCCTTTGAATCCTGGAACCTCTGCTCCCCTCTCTCAACGCTGTAAAACCCATACACAGAGGAATGCTTAAATATGGAGTGCTTGAGTAGATAAATTAGTTGTTACAGTCTACAGCATTGATGACGCAGAGGGGGAGAGCCGCGTCGAGATCAGTCGAAACATGTTGAGTCGAGTTGGTCGCGACGAGCCGAGACTGGCCGAAATTATCCGAGACCAGCCGAAATGAGCTGAGACGAGGGGTCTTGGGGGACCCGGGGAGCTCAGGAGAACCCGGGGGAATCGGGTTGCTCTCTGGGATTCGTCGGGCTCTATTAGTACCCAAGGGACCTCTGCCCCCCCCACCCTATCCCCTTAAACAATGAGTGCGTTATCAATAATCTGAGCAGTTTTTCTGCCTGTGACGAACCTGCCCTTACTTTCTTCACGCTCCACAGTTTTCTCATGTATTAAATACTGGTGTATTTGTGCGGGAGTTCCGGTTTGTGAATGGGTGTTTTTTCTTCAGTCTGTGCTCGCTCGCGCGTGCACAGACCATATGTAGTTTCTGGGATGGACCTGGACTGCATAGCTATAAAACCTTGTGACGCGTTGCGGTTGGAGTTGATCTAATCCGTGAAGCCTAGACCTTGTACCAATTTCGACGATACTATCTGTGCACACTGTCGCGCGTGCATATTACTCATGAAGTTCTGAGTGGTTGGAGACGGCGATTCGTTTTGTCTGAGTCTTTATTTTATCTGAACACAAAATTGTACCTGTACCTTACTAGACCGCGTAGCTGTTAACATTGTGTTGCGTTGCAGTCGGAGCTGATTTTGTGTAGCCGTAAGCGTGCGTACATATTACTCTTGAAGTTTTATCGATCGGAGGCGAATAAATAAAGTGTACTGTGGTCAATCGGGACCGCGTGGCGGTCTAGGTCGTGTTGCGTTGCTGTCGGAGCTGACTCTTTCCATGTACTTGTACACTCTATCCGGGAATTTGTGTCTTGACGCTCCCGTGCCACATAATAACTGAGAACCCCCTATATAGTACAGGCTGGTCCCTACTTTGTGCTGGGACCTCAAACCGCACGTTTGCTTGCATCATCTATATTAATCTAAATTAAAGTAAACTCAGTAAAGCCGGTCAAGAGGCCTTTAAAGGTAACTCCCTGGCCCCTGGCCCGAACCAGGGGGCCGATGGGGAGCCGTAAGAAACTCCATTCGGGAGGGACCAGCATCCCCTCCAGAACACCAAAGACCAAGATTCCATCTGTCAAGAACATCAGCCTCGCCAAGATGACCAGCACCACCTCGACGGACGACGACCGGAGAGACTGCCGCATCAACGAGTTGACTAAGAACGGAATTTGTGTCTTAACGCTCCCGTGCCACATAATAACTGTACAGGCTGGTCCCTAGTCTGTGCTGGGACCTTAAACCGCACGTTTGCTTGCATTATCTATATTAATCTAAATTAAAGTAAAGCCGGTCAAGAGGCCTCTAAAGTCAACTCCCTGGCCCCTGGCGCGAACCAGGGGGCCGATGGGGAGTCGGAAGAAACTCCATTCGGGAGGAACCAGCATCCCCTACAGAACATCAAATACCAAGATTCCATCTGCCAAGAACATCAGCCTCGCCAAGATGACCAGCACCACCTCGGCGGACAACGACCGAAGGGACTGCCGCATCGATGAGTTGACCAAGAACATCCAGGAAATACTAAATCTGCTTAGCCATGCCACCGGCCTCTCTGAACAGAAAGCAGAAGTCTTCGCCGCAGAACCAAGCACAATTGACGATCGTCTAACGAGACTAGAGGGTCATGTCAAGACCATTTTCCTCCATATCCACGAATTAATAAAAAACAAACCAACTAAAGAACCCGTAACTTATGCAAGTACCTCCACCTCTACAACTGACGACAACTTCGACAACTCTTCACCTCGCCAAAATCCCAACCGAGCTCCAAGAACTGCAAGGAGAAGGCAATACACGCCATTCAATGAACACAACTTCTTCAATAATAGTCCTACCTTTCCAGAACACCTAAGGATCAAGTTCGACGCCAACGACAGACCGGATATTTGCCCATACACTCTGCGGAAAGAGCTAGGCTCTTTCACTGGCCGCCCAGTCGTGAGCATCGCCACCAGCGGCGACGAATGCTTTGCAATCAGAGTAGACACAAAA
>SDVV010028936.1:0-11888 GCA_016164225.1 Gammarus roeselii
GCTCTACTTTTCACATTCAGTCCACTCACTTTCACTACCTCTCTTCCTCTTCCCCTCGTTTGTTGCCCTTCCACTTCTGCTCCGCTCTTAATCTACCTTCCACCAGCAGATGGTCAGACACTCCTCCACCCTCCCCTCTCAACACCCGCACATCTACAGCCTCCCCACCACTCTCCTCGATATCAGCACAAAATCCATCAGTGCTCTCTCCACCATTGCACCATGGGCCATCCTTACCCTTGTGTACTTGTGAATATCTCGCTTCTTGAACAAACTGTTCCCGACCACCAACTCCTGCTTCATACAAAGACCTATCAGGGTTTTCTCCACTGTCATTTCTACCGGGAACGCCATACCTTCCTCTCACATTCTCCAACTCTTGCGTTAAGGTCACCCAGTACAACTACATTGAAATGACCTCCTAAACTTTCAATACACTCACTCAGGTCAGTCCAGAATTGTTCCCTCTCCTCTTCACTCCTCTCGCTGCCAGATCCGTAAGCACTCACAAATGCCCATCTTTCTACGCCTAACTTAACTTTCACCCACATCAATCTTGGGGACACCTCCTTCCATTCGGTAGCGCTGCTAGCCAACCGATCACTCAATATCAAGACCACACCATCTCGTGCCCTACCTTCCTCCACACCAGACTTTCTTCCACTTACAACACCAAACTCACATTCGTTCTTACCTTTCAACTTCGTCTCACTCAGCGCCAACACATCCAACGTCCTCTTCATAAACATCATTATCCCTCCTCTTTACATCACTCGTACAACAGCCACGCACATTCAGCGACCCTAACAATAGGGTTCGGAGAGGCGTGTGCCTCTCCTCCCCCCGCTCGTCTTGCCGTCTTCGAGGAAAGGTTTTACAGAGAACGGGATTCCTAGCCCTTTCGCTCCCCCTTTTTAGTCGCCTTTCACGACACGCATGAGTTACGGTAGCACGATTCTACTCCCGGCTACAGGGGGCCCCTTTAGTCGCCTTCTACGACACGCGGTGGATACGGTAGCAAGATTCTAAAGCCCCGGCTACAAGGCGATCGGAAATCGGAACTAAAACATATTTTGTTAAAAACAAACCATCATTGTTCACACATATTCTGTGACTCGGTAGAATTTTAGGAGAGCTTCCTAGATGGGCACAAGCCTAGTACAAGAGCTGAGCATGGGAACGTTAGCTAAAAATGCTTGAGTGAAAAATTTGGTTATTACAGTCCTCATGATCACTACCGCATTGGGGAGAGCCGCATCGAGGCTAGTCGAAGTGCGTCGAGATCAGTCGAGTTGGTCGCGACGAGACGAGACTGGCCGAAATGATTGGAGACGAGCCGAGATGAGCTGAGACAAGGTCTCGAGGGACCTGGGGAGCACGGGAAGACCCGGGAAAATTGGGTTGCCCTCCGGGATTAGTCGGGCTCTATTGGGACCCAAGGGACCTCTGCCCCCCCCACCCTATCCCCTCAAACAATGAAGCAAAATCAATAATCCGAGCAATTTTTCTGCCCGTGACGAACCTGCCCCTACTTTCTTCACGATCCACAAATTTGTCATGTATAATATATAATGCTAGTGAATTTGTGCGGGAGTTCTGTTTGTTATTTTGTGAATAGGTGTTTTTTTCTTCAGTCTGTGTTCCCTTCAGTTTCTGGGGTTGACCTGAACTGCATTGCTATAAACCCTGTGACGCGTTGTGGTTGAAGTTTGATCTGATCCCCGAAGCCATAGATCTTGTACCAATTTCGACGATACGATCTGCGCACTGGCGCGCGTGCATAATTCTCTTGGAGTTCTGAGTGGATGGAGGCGGGGATTCGTTTCGTCTGAGTCGTTATCTTACTTGGGGTGGATGGATGATTATTCATTTTATAAATCATTAACACTTTATTTTAGTATTTTATTATTTCTTCTTACTTGGGCTCTATTCTTTTTCTCTGCCCTTTTTTCATGGTGGTAGATTTTGAATTGGTTATTATTATTATATGTATCGAGGTTGGTTGAGACAAGGTTACCTAGGGAGGGGAGGTTTTCGTGGGACGTGCGGGACTCGGGGACCCGGGGTTTCGGGAACCCGGGGGACTTGGGAGACCAGGTGGATTTGGGGCGATCCACTTGGACCTATCTGGAGCCCTTTGTGATAGCCTTGAGACCCTTTAGGACCCTTTTGAGAAACTGCGGGACTCTTTAGAGGCCTCTCTGAATCCTGGAACCTCTGTTCCCCCCTCCCAGCGCTGTAAGACCCATACACAGAAGGATGTTTATGTGAGATGCTTGAGTGGAACAAATGGCTGTAACAGTCCGCGAATTGCTGGCGCAGGAGGCGAGGGTCGCGTCGAGGCTGGTCTAGGTGCATCGAGATCAGTCGAAACATGTTGAGACGAGTCGAGTTGGTCGCGACGAGCCGAAACTGGCCGAAATGATTCGAGACAAGCCGAGATGAGCTGAGGCGAGAGGTCTCGGGGGGCTCTGGGAGCTCGGGAAGACCCCGGGGACATGGGTCACCCTCCGGGATTCATCGGGTTCTTTTGCGACCCAAGGGATCAATGCTGTCGGAGTTGGCTTTGTCCGTGTAGCCGTGAACCTGTACGAATTTCGACGATACTATCTGTGCGCACTGGCGTATGGACATATAACTCATGAGGTCCTGAGGGGTTTAAGGCGAGGATTCGTTTCGGTTCATCTGAGTCTTTATCTTACCTAAGTGAATAAATTGTATTTATACAACTAAACCGCGTAGCTATAAATATTGTGTTGTGTTGCTGTCGGAGCTGAATTTGCCCGTGTAGCCACTGACATTGTACTAATCTTGACGATGCTACCTGTACGCACTAGGGTGCGTACATATACTCGTTAAGTTCTAAAAGATTGAAAGCGGAGGTCCGTTTCGAGTAAGCGTTTTTTCTTTTGCGCACCAGCGTGCGTCTGACATTGCTAAAATTTTCACTTCCTTTCTAACGTTAAAAGCGTTGTTTTGTTTTTTCCTTGCACACCTAGGCGTGTGAGCCTACTGGAATCAGTGATCATCGAGCCCTAAGGGGGAGCCTATTATGACTCACGTTGAGGCTCTGGTGGAAATGAGGCTCAAGTCAAGTCAAGTCTTTATCATACCTGAATAACTAAATTGTACCTCTACTTAACTAGACCGCGTAGCTGAAAACATCGTGTTGCGTTGCTGTCGGAGCAGACTTTGTCCGTGTAGCTGTAAACCTTGTACCAGTCTCAACAAAGATACCTGTGCGCACTAGCGTGCGTACATATTACTCTTGAAGTTCTCAATTATTGGAGCGAGGATTCGTTTTGTCTGAGTCTTACCTGAACAAATGAAGTGTACTATGATCGACCTACTAGGTCGTCTTGCGTTGCTGTCGGAGCTGACTTTGTCCGTGTAGCCGTAAACCTTGTACTAGTCTTGACGACGCTACCTGTATGCACTAGCGTGCGTACATATTACTCTTGAAGTTCTAAATGATTGGAAGCGGAGGTCCGTTTCGTCAGAGCGTTTTTCTTATGCGCACCAGCGTGCCTCTAACATTGCTAAAATGTTCACATTTTTCTAACTTTAAAAGCGTTTTTTTTTCCGCATACTGAGGCGTGCAAGCCTACTGGAATACATGATCATCGAGCTCTATGGGGGAGCCTATTAATGACTCGCGTTGAGGCTCTGGGGGAACTGAGGATGAAATAAAATAAAATTTAATACAGTCACCACACCTTTGCCCTAGATGACGTCAATGCGCACGACTTCTCCTGGCTCACCTCGCAGAGCGCTGACCAGAAGAGCACTGTTCTCCATGAACAACTAGACACACTAATTATCCTAAACAGCACAGACACTCCTTCTCGCAAACCTTTCAGCCCAAACACTCAACAGACCTCCCCAGAAGTCTCATTCTGCTCTCCCAGTCTTGCTCTAAATTGACTGTGGGCGATCTACAAAGATATGTCGTCTGACCACCTCCCAGTAGTCACAAAACTATCAACTTCGATCCCCAATCCACAACGAGCCCCGTCGTAATTACAAGAGAGCAGACTGGGACGAATACACGTCATCAATAGAAACTGCCCTACATGACTTTGACATTACCCAATACACATCCATCAACACTGCCACATAACACTTGACTAGGGTACTCAACCACGCAGACAGACAACAATACTCGCCGGGTTCAGTAGTGGATTCAATCCAGCTTTTCGGCCCTCATTAAGATCAAAATTCAGCAGCGAAATCATCTCTGTAACTTGCCCTCCACCATTGATCGAATCACACAAGTTCAAACCCTTAATGCATAAATTGTGAAATTGATGCAGATATTTGTGAGCAGCAAACTAACTTATGACGGGACGTGCGTGCACATACCAACATCCGAACCCCAAAATCAACATTATGGAAACTCATTAGGAGCCTCACAGAAACACAAACCAAATAGACATATTTGAGGCAATCTTACCCCCCAACACCCACACCATACCATCAGACCAACAACAAACGGAAGTACACAAGAAACATTATGCAAACACCCGCCACCTACCACACTATCCAGACCATAGGATACTTGAGCAATTACACAAATTACAGGTCGACCCAATTATTTATCCTCCCTTAGCACCAGCCATGACCATAGCCGCTATCCGCCAGACCAAAAATTTATCAGCAACGGGAACAGATTGCCTATCATACATTCACCTTATACATCTAGGTCCACACGCCATCACGACCCTCACAGACATCTTCAACTTTTCCATACTACTCAATGCAATACCCAACACTTGGAAACGAGGGAAAATCATACCCATCCTAAGACCCAACAAGGCTAACAGATCCAGCCCGATACAGACCCATTTCTCTCCTCCCGAACCCCTCGAAAATCTTGAAGATGAACAAAATTAATGCCGACATCCCACTCTACCCCACACAGCACGGTTACAAGACTCAACAATCCGCAACCACACTCCTCACCAACCTCATCCAGACCATCCATGAAGGCCTGAACGAAAAGAAACGGCTCAACGCACCCTGGTATGCGCCATTGATATTAGTAAGGCCTTTGACACAGTCCCAAGACGCGTCCTCATGAACATATCCAAACTACATCAAATCGCCTGCAAATTTCCTCTCTGACAGACATGCACACACAGTTTACAATAACAAGCCATTCTGTAACCGTCACTTTCTCAATGGTGTCCCAAAAGGGCTCTTTCCATTCCCCCTCCCTTTTAATGCCTTCATGCACGGCCTCACAACAATCACACAACACTACAAACACGAGACCGCAGGTGCACACCTCACGCAGTCTGGCAGCTGGACAAAAGAATGAAGGTGTTCGCGAGCAAGTTTTTCCTAACATTTTGGATACCTGACCACAGTAAACGCCGCGTTCACCCTCATGTCACGCTTAACAACTCTCCCATACCCCACAGTCCCACTACCGCAATCCTTGGAGTAACTTATGACACGAGGATGACATTCAAACCTCACACAAACAAAATCAGCTTCAAAGCCAGACCAAGACTGAACGTGTCCCCGGTGTTTACCACAACCACCTACGATCACTCCAAGGAATCTATTCCAACACCATACAAACAATTCATGAGGCTCATTGACTCCTACTCAAACACCGCCTGGTCATCTGACCTTGCACCCACTCACATTAATTCCCTACAAAGAATACAGAACACGGCCTTGCGCGTCGCAACGGGCTCGACACAGACCACACACATTTCCCACTTGCATGAGGAAACCGAGGTCTTCCCTCTCAAACATTTTGATTTGAGAGGGATTCAATTAAAAAAAAGGGAGAACTGACACATCATTGCCACATCCTATTGAACTCTCGTCAAACCAACAGACACCGGCAATACACTTCGGCTCTCTTTACACAACCATTCCCGGTTCGACAGACAACAGATACACAATTCACAGCTTTTGCATTGGTTGAACACGGAGTCCACACGGTCTTACATGGTCACCCGCCCGAGGTGGACGTGGAAGAGTTGGGGTTGCCCATGGGTGACAGGGTCCACCTGTCACAGTTGAGGTGTGGGCACCACACGGCCTTCCAGCTCCACCAGCATTGACTGGGGAATGTCTCTTCCGATCTTGTTTGCGATGCAGGGGTTCACCCGATGCGGTCGAGCCCGTCATGACGTCGTGTCCAGCCGTTGCACCCAGCGTACTCGACCATAATATCTTGTTGGTCGATGCTATATATGATGCTCTCCGTGAGAGAGCATCATATTATGCATAATGCACAATAAAAATGCCTGCACCCACCTGTTGAAATGCTCCCAACATGGACACGGCGGTGGGTTCCCGGGCTTTAGGCTGTGCGCTGGCGGTGGCTCCTCCATCGCAGGAGTTGGGGTGTAACAACATCAACAATCCCTGCACCTTCCACAAACATTTCGTTTCACATTGCTCCGCCAAGGGCGGGTGAGCACATTAGGGCAGCGTAAAACTCATCAAATCACAACCATTCTCCACTTACGCTTACCCATCACACGATGTCTTGCTACCTCTACACTCATGTCTCTCCTTTCTCATGCTTGCTTCACGTTATCCATCCACCCAAACTTCGGTCTCTCCTAGACTTACATCCGCTCACCTCCGCCTTCATTACGCTTTTCACCAATCTCACACCATGTGCCCGAACCATTTCAGAATACGTGAATCTACTACGTCCTCTAACTTCTTCCCAATCACAATTTTAATTCGAATAGCGTCGTAATTGATTCTGTCTCCAGTCATACTCCTCGAACATTTCATCTCGAAGACATTCAACCTTATTCTCTCTTCTGCTCTCACCCCGCAAGTCTCAGCTCCATGAAGTACAATTATAACAATTACCCCCTCATACAACCCTCTCTTTGCTTCCACACCAACGTTCTACAGCTCATTATACTTCTCAGTGCATCCAACACTTTGCACCCTTCCTTCACGCACGACCTCATCTCAGTTTCCACCAGCTCAGTTTTCTACACAAGAGAGCCCAGGTACTTGAAATACTGAACTTCCTCCAAGAACTCTCTATTTAGGAGAACATTAACTGCTCGCATTGACGTTCCTCAAACATCGCATTACTTTCCTTTTACACACGTTAACTCGCAGCTTCCTCCTCTCAAACACTCTGCCAAACTCCTATACTTACCTACACAACATCTCAAAAGAATCCGTATCAACCGCAACATCAGCTGACTCGACTGCACATTTCGCCCATTCGCTTAAAACAGCTCAAAGCCACGACCCAATATACTCGCGTTCACCTCCCTGACCACTCCATCCCTGTAGAAATAGAATAGCCAGGGACACATGATGTAGCCTCGTCTCAGTTCTAATTTCACTGTGAACCAAGCACTCGCCTTGCTCCCCACTTAGACACATGCTCTGCTGCCAACATAAAAACTCGAACCACTTTCAACAAATTTCCACACACTCCATATATATAGATCAAACACTCTCAATGCTCTTCCCTGCCTTATGCATTTGCCAGATCCATGGAGATTTTCGCCGAGACACTATCATAACCAGTGAGTTTGTAACACCATCGCATACTGTTCTTCGCGTCTTAGCTCCAAAGTTAACAAATTTCCAGGGTATAAAGGCTTTTTTTTTGCTGTATTAAAATAAGAGCTAGTCACCGCTCTAAGCCGAATATCGCTCCGAGACCGAATATCGTCTCGTATAGGTTAAAGTTTTCAACCTAATTGGAGAGATCGACTATCATCTATTTAGAGCGAGAGCAATAAGACACCTCAGAGGGATACCCCTTGAGCTTTTCCCTGGCTCACCCGCCATCCCGCGCCGTCCTTGTTAGCCACTAAATTTCATATGTCGCTTTGTGTAAATATGTTTTGATTTAAAAGATCCCTCCACCGTCCCCCCTTTCTGTTTGTAGCTACATCCCCTCCCTTGGTTCACAAAGAGGTAAGCTTCCCCACTGACACCGGGATTTGAAAATGAAAAATTACATTTTAAAAAGTTTAAACGAAACAAAAGCTGTACATCAAAAATATTTAGCTCTAAGTCTAGTTTTAAGATTATATTTAAGTTCATTTGAGAGAATTTTAAGAACGTATGTAAATATACTTGAATACATCTCAAGCTATTTGTAAAGGAGGCCCCACCTTCAGTCACCCAGAACTCCGGGTAGACGCCGGGGATCAAACAATGGGCAAGACTAAGCCCTATCGGAGGGGGCTGACGGCCCCTCCAGAGCGTCGCACTCGAACCTGTCTGCGAGTAAGAACGACGAACCCCTGAGAAGTTCCTCATCAATAGGAGACCTGACTCTGGGCGTAGTCGATGACACAACTGAACGCTTCTCGAAGCTGGATGCGTGTATAATCGGAATGCAGAATGCCTTAGGCAAGATGAGCAAACTGATGGGACTTCCCGAGCTTGAGACTGAGGACTGCTCAGCGCCTTCGAGTGAAATCGACGAACGCCTCGCTGAACTAGAGAACCTTTTTGCAACTATGAATACCGGACTGGATGAGCTGATGAGGATAGAAGCCAAAGAACCCGCAACCTGTTCGTGTGCTTCCGCCTCTAACCTCTCTGACAACATCGCTCTCCTCCCAGCCGAAACTCATAATACCCGAACACCAAAAAACGTAAAGAGGAGACAATACACTCGATTTGATGACCACAACCTATTCAACAACGGCCCTAAATTCCTCGAACACTTGAAAATGACATTCGATGTCAATGACAGATCGGGTATCTGCCCTTTTAAACTACGAAAAGAACTGGGCTTCATGACTGGCCGTCCAATTCTCGACATGAAGCCAGCGGTGACGATAGCTCCATCATTAAAGTAGACCCAAAAATTTCAAAGTGTCACTATACTCTCCATGAACAGAATATGCAAAAAGCCTTGCAAAATCATACCACACCCAACTTTCTCCGTGAGTTCAGGCCTGATTTACATCGAGGGTCTCCCGAGTGATGAAGCCGACGAGTTCATCACCGGACTCGTCCAATACGAGGAATGTGTAATTGAAGCGAAAATCGCACCAAAAATCAAACCAAAAAGAAACACCGCCACGGCCCTCTTGCTTGAATTCAATTTCCCCACCCCACCTCACTACATAGACATACCTATCTCTGATGCCAAAACCAAGGTTACATCCTTCGAAAGACGTCCGATGCGATGCTATAAATGCCAGAAATACGAACGCACGAGCAGAGATTGTCACGGTAAGCAAAAATCCTCACAGTGCCTCCAAGACGACCATGATTAACCGGACGATCCCTTGTCGTGCCCATCCAAAGAATCTCACTGCTTTTACTGTAAAGTAAACGGCAACCTTACGGGACACGGAGACTGCCCCCAGGACAAGACTGAGAGGGAGATCCTGCAATACCAAACGGAGCACAAAGTCGGGCGACGAGAGGACGCAGCCGCGATCCACTCCCCCCAGGCTAACCCTCCTACCCAGGAGAGAAGATCAGTATCATTTCCTACCCACTTCCTCATAACGCTTGTAGATAGCGTGCGAACAAAGTTGCTCCCTCAACAAATCCATTCATCAAGATGAACTCGCTCTTCAAACAACTGGGAGGTAGACCAAAGGAAAAAACACGACAGGGAATGAAATATCTGGCCCAGGTCGTAAATATCGATCGAAGTAACGCTTTACAAAAAGTTAACATAATAGACAAACACAAAGTAACTGACGAAATACATCTGTTCTCCAACGCTACAAGACGAATTATATACACTTCTAACTATACTCCCACAACTGACTCAAGAGCTTTTGCAGCAGGGTTAGCTAAGGATTACGGAGTCACCAATGTTTCTATAGCAGAATGGATCAATCCACGGAACACTCACAGCACTGCATACCAAATCACCTTCCCAGGACGCGACACCCCGGAATTCATAGTAATCCCAGGCGAACAAGGAAAAACAAGAACTTACCCAGTGGCGACATAGCCTGCAATGTACGAAAAATGCCTTGAGTACGGCCACGTTATCAAATACTGCCAGCCATACGAATCCCAACGTTGTAGGAGGTGGCGAGCACGACCGAAAGGACTGCACAGCCCGCCAACTTTAATGCTACCACCGCTCTTGCCTCCGTGAGGCAGGCGACCGCGACTGCCAAAAGCACATGGACCAAAAAACAATGACAAGCATACAAAACCACCGCAGAGTCACAAGAAAACTATCCATTTATATCTTTACGACGAAAACCCAAACTGCCGTACTTTAAATTACGTCAAAGCAGTTAATTACGTTAAAGCAGTTAAATGAAGGCTGCGAGTGGTGGAACGAGGAGGTCAAACTGGCGGTGGCACGGAAAATATGTGCGTTTGAGGAGTGGTTGCAGGTGAAGTCTGAGGTGGCTTGTGAACGGTACAAAGAGAGGAGAAACGAGGTGAAGCGGGTAGTGAGGAGAGCCAAAAGGGACGCTGATGCCAGGTGGGGCAGACTGGTATGCCAGAATTTTGAGGAGAACAAAAAGATGTTCTGGAAAGAGGTGAAGAGGGTGAGAAAGGGAGAGACCGGGAAGGAAGAAGTGGTGAAAGATGAAAACGGCCAGTTGTTGTTGGAAAGTGGTAATGTACGGAAGAGGTGGGCCGAGTATTTTAATGAGTTGTTGAATGTCGAGGATGACAGAGAGGCTGACATTGTTGCTGTGGGTGGTGGTGCTCGGATGCCAGTTTTGGGAGAAAGACTTATTGCGGCAATTACCAGGAAAGAGGTACAGGAGGCGGTGGACGTGATGAAAGCAGGCAAAGCCCCTGGTTTGGATGGAGTTGCGACCGAGTGCCTGAAGAAGGGTGGAGAAACGATTGTCGAATGGTTGGTGAGGTTACTGAACTTGTGTTCTGCGGCGGGCGTGGTACCGAGTGAGTGGCGCAGTGCCTGCATTGTTCCGCTATATAAGGGCAAAGGAGATGAAAATGAATGCTGCGATTCGAGAGGTATCAGTCTGTTATGTGTTGTTGGTAAGTTGTACGGGAGAGTGCTGATCAAAGGATTAGATACAGTACGGACTGCGCAATTGGAGAGGAACAGTGTGGCTTTAGGAGTGGTAGAGGGTGTACCGATCAGATATTTGCAGTGAGACAGGTATGTGAGAAGTACCTTGCCAAAAGAAAGGATGTGTTTTGTGCTTTCATGGATCTGGAGAAGGCATACGACAGAATTGACAGGGAAGCGCTGTGGAGGGTGTTGCGTTTGCATGGAGTGGGCGGACATCTTTTGAAAGCAGTGCAGAGTTTTTATGCTGACAGCCGAGCATGTGTCTGAGTGAGGAGCGAGGTGAGTGATTGGTTCACAGTGAAAGTGGGACTGAGACAAGGCTGCGTGATGTCTCCCTGGCTGTTCAACCTCTATATGGACGGATTGGTC
Organism: Gammarus roeselii; assembly: GCA_016164225.1. Taxonomy (NCBI): domain Eukaryota; kingdom Metazoa; phylum Arthropoda; class Malacostraca; order Amphipoda; family Gammaridae; genus Gammarus; species Gammarus roeselii. The sequence goes on from SDVV010028936.1 coordinate 11,366, forward strand.
AGGGAGGTGAACGCGAGTGTGCTGGGTCGGGGCTTGGAACTGTTGGAAGCGAATGGGCGGAATTGGCAGTTGAGCCAGTTGCTATTTGCTGATGATACGGCCCTGGTTGCGGATTCGGAGAAGAAGCTATGTAGGCTTGTGTCTGAGTTTTGTAGAGTGTGTGAGAGGAGGAAGCTTCGAGTGAACGTGGGTAAGAGTAAAGTAATGGGATGCTCGAGGACTGTCGATGCGAGCAAAATTAGTGTCACCCTAAATAGAGAGCTCTTGGAGGAAGTTCAGTGTTTTAAGTATCTGGGCTCCCATGTGGAGAAAACTGAACTAGTGGAAACTGAAGTGAAGGCGCGAGTAAAGGAGGGATGTAAAGTGTTGGGTGCACTGAAGAGTGTAATGAGCTGGAGGACTTTGGGGATGGAAGCAAAGAGAGGGCTGTATGAGGGTATTGTTGTCCCAACTGTACTCTACGGAGCTGAGACTTGGGGGGTGAGAGCAGAGGAGAGAAGAAGGTTGAATGTTTTCGAGATGA
>SDVV010028937.1:0-11888 GCA_016164225.1 Gammarus roeselii
ATACATATATACATTTACATATATATTACATTGAAGATCTGCAATAGATGTGAGAACTTTTTTGGCAGTGATTAAGAATAAAAATACTTTTAACAATAGCAATCCACTATAAAGCGGTCACTATGAATTTCGGTCCCAACCAAATAGTTACAGCAGTTTATTCCGATTGCACAAAGCAAAATTCAGTAGGTAGCATTGACAGACAAAGCAAATAGAAGGAGGAACAAAATGGAATCACATACACATACTTTCGTTTCAATCAGGCAAGTAGTATCATAGGTGAATGGTGCAGGATGTGTCTACCAGGCTTAATCGGCTTCAAGGGCCGTCTTCCCTGGTGGAGGAGGCAAAGCTCTGGTGCCGCGGCAGCGTTTCTTCACACTCGGACAGGCAATTATTTAATGAAACTTGTTCAACGATAAAGATACAATTTGTAGACCTGAGTTTTTTTTTGGAACAGCCCCTGCCTGTCAGGTGACGCCATTTCACAAGGGGTGCATTGATGGACAGTAACTTTCTTCAAGAAAATTTACTTACGTTTCTATCCAACATTGCAGGTTTTGGGCATTGAATTCGTTTCAAGACCGCACACCAAGATTCGTTAGCACTGATTAAAAAAACTATAGCCTATCCATGAAAACTGTGGCAATGCCTAGACACTTGTATTACACCTCACTGCTCTAAATTAAGATTTTATTTTATTTTACATCAGCCTGTCTGCGTGTGTCTGTTTATTTGTGTCCAAAAAATGACCCCATGGCTATTGGACCGATTGGAAGGACACTTGTCAAGTGTGTTACGGGTAACTTCAGCCTGCAGGAGATGGTATTTTTCTTGCCGGAGATATCATCGGTGGCATGATGAAGGACATTTTAAGTTTGAATTCGTTTAAGGAATATGTCTTGTTGACATTGAAGAAATTACTCCGAAAGGGAAATTTTTGGAGTGTTCCACCTTCTATTTCTTTATTATTCACTATTGGAGAGACAGTATACACCCTGAGGCCCTGGCATGTTTAAGTTTCACAAACCAAAAAAAAACGTAAAAAAAAATTTCGTAACGCGACACAAAAGGGCGGTTTGCTGAGTTATGGAAAAAATGAAAGATCATGGACCAGATTATAAGCTACAGTAAATCGTTCTGTTGTTGGTTTGGCTCTGGGAGATGAATTCTCTATTGAAATCGAAAGTTAATGATTTAGTTTATTGTTTTTGAGCATCTCAAAAAGGAATTAAAGTGAGTCCCGAAAGTGCAATTTCAATGTCACACAATCATGAATAGCGCTGCATTGTAGCCTTGAATCAGTGAAAACAAATGCAAAAAATTGTGAGCACCATGCAGGCGCCAATAACTAGAAAGATGGGGCATCCCAAACGCACCTATAGGTGCGTTTGAAATAACCTACACCTGTGGTCAGAACGTATCCAAACGTGCACTTAATAATTAATTGTAACATGACAACGTTTCTGAGATCAAAATTCCCGAATAGCAGAATAATTCGTTGTATTAGGCTTACTAGGCTTGTTTATTTACCAAGGTTTAAACACAAAATATCACAAACTCAATATCATGGATTTATTTCATCTGGCAAGGTTCGAGTGCTCATTACTAGGATGTGTTGCCTTGTATATGTGGCCTTCAATTTGTTGGTTAGGCGGAGCTGTCATGGACTTCAGAATAGTCATGACGAGACACTTTCCAATTGCATCAATTTTTCACGTTGTATGTTGAAGAAACACTAATCATTGTCTGAGTGAATGAATGGATGTATTATTGGGAGTATCATTGTTGATGCACTGAAATTCGATGTCTATAATAATGAAGATGCAAGCTAGAACCGATTGGAAAAATGACTTCTATTAGTACACTGATTTGGAGTGTTGGTACGCAAAATATAACATGAGTTTTAAGGCTTCTATTTGCCAAGGTTTAAAGACAATGTCTAGAACACAATATTATGAACTTAATTGATCTGGAACGGGTTTGAGTGCTCATCACTGGGCTGTGAGCGCTGCACAACAAATTAAATCGAAGCAGGATACATTCAGGGATTGACTTCGGTGAAAATCTTTTAACAGTGCTAGCACTTTTCAAAATAGTAGGCGTTCATGGATAATGTTTTTTTTTGTTCTCAAATGGTTTGGTACGCGGAAGAGCTGCAGACAGACTCGCAAACCAAAGCGTTAACAAATATAATTTTTCACAGAATGTTATGAAATTTAAAGGTCCTGACGAGTTCAAACAATTTAAATCATTGCAAATATTTCGATATTATATTTTACGCAACATTTATGGAATAATTCAAACTAAACGATGCCAATTTTGTGTATTGGAAAGGCTGTTTACAACACAATTTTATTCATTTAAACTCACGCGTTAACGTGATGGGAAGGAATTCCAGATTTTTTACAATTTCACGTTTAGAAGATCACCGCATTCGTCGGCGCAACATTTATTCATGACTTCCGCGCAGATTCACAGAATCTTTGTAAACAATATATACGGCCGAGGAGACATGTATTCAGATCGGATAAATGAACCTAAACTTGAGAGACAGGAAAGAGTATAACACCTGAATCAAATATATCCATGTGACGGGTCATGAATGCAACCTCCAGAAATATGCATGTCCAGTTTTGACTTATTTACTGATTTGTGAAAGCAGGCCCAGGAATAGCGTGTTCGTGAATAATTTAACGGCGATGTTAGGGATTCAGGATTTTAAAGTCCGTCGTCAGAGACACATATGCCTATTTTGATTTTTGTTGATACCTTTTGTTAGTTACTCATTATGGTCATATGTAAAACTATTTAAAAAGGTTCACTATTTGGAAACGCACTCGTATTAAAAAAATCCGCTTGTATATGGGGCACCTATCAGTAAACTGCTGGTCGGTAGCATAACTCCCTTCCTGTATGGGAGGCCATACCATCCACCTTCCTACCATCAACAGATTGAGGGGATACATTATTTCCCTTTTCATCTCGTCAGCGTGTGTGGGGCTCTAGCCATCCCACTTCTCCCCCGTTAGGATGTGTGAGAGTGCATCCCTCCATCTTCCCTTCCATCACCAAATTTGAGACTCCATGCCTCCGACTTCATTCTCATTATTATTGTGTGTGCGAGAACTCATCTCTTTTTTTTCATTCACCGTATGTTTGCAAATGGCAGGCGGAGTGTTGCTCTGAGACCGTCTCTGTTGAATATTAGTTTACCCGGTAGCCTCTTTCGGCCGAGGCGTATCTAGGAAACGGACAAAGGGTGTGAGTGACCAGTAAAAGCCTCTAAAGTCGGAGGAGGAGGAGAAGAAGTGAGCAGACGTCGATCAAATATATATGTAAACCGAAGACCAAATAGCAGTACCAAGACGCGCATACCCTTGCAATACAATTTTAGGATTTCATCCGTAGATTAAAAAATCCGTTCGCCTCTAGCTTATTCTATTGTGGTTCAACATAAATCCAACCCTTCGCCTGCACGTCTTGGTGTAGTTTATCTCTTTGTTAACCTCTAGAATACTGCACATTTAACTATTCTAACAGTAAGATAACATTACCATTAAAATGATCTTCAGTATAAATATAAAAAGGATTTGAGTATCATGTAATTTAAAGATTCCTTCATTGCAATGGATTGCACAAAAAATTACACGAGATGCGAATTATCGATTGTAATTGTGTGTGTAAATAAGTGCTAACGAACATGCTTATTTGAGTTTGAAATGTAATTTCCTACACCTGCAATATTCGAAGATGCATATTTGTGTTGCAATGAGTTCTCAAGTCAGTGCATCTTCAAAATATGAGATGAGATGTTCATGAATATATGAGTAATGCCAAAGATTTCAATTATATAATATTAGTTTTTCATATCATTGCTACCCTGCTTGTCATCTCGTCATGCAGAGCGAGTTTGACTCAAACGACCAATAATGCATATGGTGAGAGTATACCATAGGAAAGCGTTTCTCTTTTCAATGTAGCCATAAATTTAACTTTTCCAGAAATAATTAAAATCTACGCTGAATAAAACCCGCCAGTGTTTAGTGGCTGAATCAGCCAACTGACTCAGAAGCGGCATGACGAGCACTTCTTACAATTAAATTGAGCTGATATTGTCTTGCTTTTCGAGCAACTCTGATCCGTATGACTTAATTGAAGTATAAACAACTTCGTTACGTTTATTTAAATTTTAAGCCTATCTCAATTGCGCCCTTTTAACGCAACTCACGTGTTTGTGTACAACGGACAATACTCCACTTATAGGTCTACTGTGAAGGGTCGCACAACAAAGACTGTTTTGTAGGGAGAGTTGTCGTTCCTTCCCACCCGTATTGGTGCTCCTATGCCTGAAGACGCTGGGGTGAATACTCGCGTTTATCTTTTTCAAATTGTGTTTGATAAATCAAAGCGTAGTTATGTTTAATTGTCTAATTCCCGTAGCATTTGATTATTTATGATATTTTTTGCTCCGTTACAAACCTGTTAACTGATTAATCGAAAAAACTATTTCAACTGTGATTTAAAATTTGACACCAATATAAATTACAGGGACATGTTTACACCGAGTTAAAGGTTTTGTACCCGTATTAATTATGTACATTTTTATTAGTATTCCCTATTGCCTCAAATTTGCCCTCTTCATTTGATCACTGACCTGTCCAGAAGAGGAAATGATGAAGACGGAGTTTGGTTTAAATTTTGTGAGCAAACATTCTCAAATTATTATGTTTACTAGATGGGTGATGAAGCTCTCTTTGCTCAAACCGTGAGAAGAGAAGAGAGGGACCCAATATACATCACTGTATAAAGAAGCTTTCATCAACATTCGAACGTCGATAGGATGGATTCAGTTGCCCCTTTTGTCAACAAAGATTTACATATCAGATAACAAGAAAGTTGACTGAATTACGGTCCCTGAGAAACCTTTCCCGTTCCTCCGAGGCCGTTGCAGCTGTCACAGATGGTTGAACGGGTGAATTCGACTGATGCAAAGATGATTTAGGGCAGGAGGAGGGGTGACTATGGCACAGATGGTAGGGCCATGAGGAGCGCTGAGGTGGAGATGGCTGAGGGACAGACGAGCGGTTGATGCGAGTATGGTTGAGTTGTTGAAGAGCGCCTGACGTGCACATGGTTGAAATGTTGAGAACTAGATCAGGTGCGAAATTTTGAGAGGCTATTAAGTGTCTGAGGTGCTGGCGGTTGAGTATCATAAGAGCAACTCAGGTGACGCGGCTGAGCTGTAGAAGATGAAAGTATATGAGGAGCCGCTGCGGAGCAGCTGAGACACAAATAGATGAAGGTTTGATGATCCTACACCGATGGTTGAGATGAATGGGAGACAAAAAAAAAGTTCCGGAAAACTTGTTGCTCACCTTGGTTTGGCAGTTGATCCAGAAACTGATTACCATTTCCATAAATATGAACTCAACTCTTTTCTTCACTTGTGGTTCTGCATGTGGGGTGGAACTTGAAGTGATTCAATCATCAACTTTTTCTGGAGATCACATATGTCCTGGTTGCCGATCTGTGAGTTCAAAATGAACGATATTCTTGAGTATACTCGACCTTCTATGTGATTACCAAGATGAATATTGAATAGGTTAACCCAACATAGTTGGAAGGCCAATCTGTAGAGCAACACGGATTACGATTATGTGAGGAAAATTAACATGTGGTATTTTGACTATTAACTACAATTAATGGAAAAATAAAAAAGTTTATCCAGTTATATTTCATGTCAGAATGTTTTGGTGTAAAACAAGAATATATGGGGTGAGTGAAAGATTCTGGTTACAGTCGGATACGATTAATTTGGTTTGATATAATTCCTTTCCACATCTCATGAGAGGAATTTTTTACATATCATAAGTCAAAAAATCATTAAATAGCCTGTAATGGTAAATTCCTTTCTCGCAAATATGTATAACATAGTAGAATATAAGCAGGGTTTATTTGATCTTGATGGCTGTTCTTGGAGAGCTGCTACTCCATTCATGCACTTACGATATGAGGAAACCTGTGAGCCGTCATTTCGAATGCACCCCAGGACATAAATTGGATAAAAGGTCATATTGAGGTGTCAACGATGATGTCATATTCGTAGTTATATTCATTCCAATCGAATATGCTGTGCAAAGGTAACTAGGAGTCCCATCTGGTGCTGAAGAGGCTGAAAGGATGAACACTATTCATATTAGGACACCTTATGACCTTAGGCTATCAAGCCCGCTCCCGTGCATAGGTCTAGTATTGGTTACCCCAAGCTTTGTAATTACTCGTTTAAAAAACGGCTAAAAACATCACTGGTTAATAAAAAAGTGTTTAAAAGAATCCTTCTGTTTGAAGACTGGATCTCTCACCAGAAATTACACACCTTTATCTGTTTCTAAACAAGTTATATGAAAAAAAAAATCCTGTAACATCCTAAATGCTGATCATTTTATCCTATGAGGAATTTAAATATAGATTATGAATTACAATACCCATATGAATGATTTTTTACTCCTATGCACACTGAACAGTCCAGCATTATTACCACTAATTGCCAACCCAACTAAAATAGACATGGCCAAAGATGCGGCCTACATTGTCAATAGTACCTGATATTTCAGAGACATTGTCTACTGTCCTAACTCTGAATGATACTAGAGTTGATGCAGAAATTGATACAGTTACAGTTACAGTTACAGCTCCTAGTCTGAATCCCCCATGATGGGATGTGGCCAACGGCAAGACTCAGCTCACACTGCAATCATACTCTCACACTCAAACAAACTTAGCTCTTTCGCGCTGAAGGGGATGGCCGGGAGACCCCGTCACACACACTCTGGGTCAGGAGGGCGGAGTGCGGTAAGAAGTCAGTGACAGCAGCAGGGCCCGACAGTAAAACTAGTTTACACCTACCGTGTCATAGAAATCGCCCGTCCGTCCCCGACAATCCCGTTTCTCAAAGAAGCGCCAAGGGCGGGAAAGCTTATCAGGAAAAGGGTCAAACTGATCCATTCACAACTATTCTCCACTCACGCCTATCCATTACACGCTTCCTTACTTTCTCCACACTTACATCTCTCCTTCATAATACATTCTTCACGTCACTCATCCATCCAAATTTCGGTCAACCTCCAGGCCTATGTCCACTCACCTCTGCCTTCATAACCTTTCCACCAACCTCGCATTATCAATCCTCTCCATGTGCCCGAACCATCTCCGAACACGTGAATCCACTCTGTCCTCGATTTTTTTAATCATCGCTGTTCTAATTTGAATGACGTGATTACTGATTCTGTCTCTCAACGTCCCTCCAACCATGTCCCAGAAACATTTCACCTTGCAAACATTCGACTTTCGTTTTTCTTCTGCTCTCTCCTCACAAGTCTCAGCTCCGTCGAATATAGTTGGAAAAACCACCCTTCCAGCCCTAACGTTCTGCAGCTCATTACAATCTTCTGTACACCCAACATTCTACACCCTTCTTTCGCGCGCGACTTTGTCTCGGGTTCTACCAGTTCAGTCCTCTCCACATGGGAGCACAGAGCTTCCTACAATAACAATCAATTTAGGAGAATGCTAATTCTGCTTGCGTTGACATTTCTCGAACATCACATTACTTTTTTCTTACCCACGTTATCTCGGAGATTCCTTCTCTCACACACTGCTAAAATTCAATACCAGCCTACACAACCTCTCTTCAAAATCCACTACCAATGCCGTATCATCCGCAAAAAGCAGCTGACTCAACAGTCAACTCTTTCCATGCACTCCCAACTTCTCTGAGCCACGACCCAACGCACTCGCATTCACATCAATTACCACTTCATCCATATAAAGATTGAACAGTCAGGGAGACTTTACGCAGCCTAGTCTCCGTCCCACTTTACTGTGAAACAAGCACTCACCTCGCTCCCCACTCTGACAAATGCTCTGCTGCTAGCATAGCAACTCTGATCCGCTTTCTACAAATTTCCGCCCACTCCATACAGACGAAACGCCCTCCATAGCGGCACCTTGTCGACCTGTCGTTAGTTTTTCCAGATCCGTGAAGCCCCATAACGCATCTTTTCCCTTCGCAAGGTACTTTATACAGACTTGTCTCACTGTCATCGGTTGGTCCTTACTCCTCAACCTTAGTTATAAGTTAATGTTAAATTCATATCAGTTGCAAATGTCGTCTTGAGAACAGCTCACGCTGACGAAGACTTGGTACGTATAATCTGTGTATTCCGATATTTCTGTTGCTTTGTCAACATGTCATTATACCTAAATAAATTCAAAATCCTTTAAATCCTTAAATCCCAAAATCTGATCGTTACACTCTTTACCACTCCAAAGGCCAGTTTGTTCCTCGTTAATTGCACCTTCCGTATAGTCACTAATCCTCTTGATAATCCCTCTCCCGTACAACTTACCGACAGCACATAACAAACTGCTGCACTCATTTTTTGCACCACCAGGTTTAGTAACGACCATCATTACTCCATCCCTCATCAAGCACTCAATCGCGACCCCGTAATACCAGGGGCTTTCCCTGATTTAATCACCTCTAATGCATCCATGCACGACTTTCTTAGTAATGTCAACAACAAGTCTCCAACCCAACACCAGCATCCTTGCGCCACCACCCATAGTGAACCATGGCAGTCTCTCTGACACTCAACGTTCAGCAACTCATCAAAATATGGGCCCACCACTTCCGTGCATCACAACTTTCCAAAAATAACCGTCCGTTTCCTTCTTTCATCACCTCTTTCTCCACCGTATCCCCCTTCCTCACCCTCTTCTTCTCTATCCAGAACATCTTCTTGTTCTCCTCCAAATTCTCTCATAACCTTCTGCCTCACCTGGAATCAGCGTCTCTCCTAGCTCTTCTCACAACCCGCTTCACCATTTTTGTCTTCTATCTATAGTTGTCATAGGCCACCATCGACTTCGCTTGCAGCCAACCTTCACAGGCTCTTCTCTTCTGCATCACCGCAAGTTTGACCTCTTCGTTCTATCATTCACAGCCACATGGCGCACACCACATACGTTTTTCGCACATCTCAACAACGAATCAGCAAACGTCTTCCATTCTTTATCAACATTTTTTTATATTTTGCATCTCACGCGGTCATATTCCTCCCTCAATGCCTGCTGGAACTCCTTAGCACGTTTCTTTTACTTACTCCCATTACTTCTCTTATTCCTCCCAATTTTTATCCCCTTCCACCTCAGCTTTAATCTTAATCCTCATTCCACCAGCAGATGGTCAGCGATTACTCAACAACCTTCTAACCAATATTCTAGAAATCAGCACAAAATCCTTCAGTGGTCTCTTCACCACTGCACCATTGGCCACCCTTACACATGTGAACTTGTGGATATCTCGCTTCCTGAACAGCTTCCAACCAGCATCTCCTGCTCCACCCACAAACCTATGAGGTTCTCTCCACTGTATTTTCTACCGGGAACACTGTACTTTCCCACCACATACTCCCCCACTTCGCATTTAGGTCTCCAAGTACAACAATTATATTGACTCTCAGTAATATCCGTACACCTATTCAGGTAAGCCCTAATTTTCTCCCTCTCTTCTTCCTCCTCTCTCTACCGCGTCCGTAAGCACTCACAAACACCCATCTTTATTTACCTAACTTAACTTTTTCCCGCATCAATCTCGAGGACATTTCTTCCCACATGGTAATACCAGCCTCCCTACACGCCCGAATTTCTTTCACTTACCACGCCAAACTCGCATTAGCCTGGACCTCTCAACTTCGTCTCACTCAGCGCCAATACATTCAGCTTCTTTCTCACAATAATCTCGCCAATCTCTCTCCTCTTTGCTTCATTTGAACTACAACCCTCACTTTCAGTGACCCTAACAATAGGTTTCGGACCGGCGCGAGCCTCTCTTCCTTCTGCTTGACTTGCCGTCTGTGAGAAAAAGTTTGAAGAGGAAGGGATTTCTATCATCCTTTCTCCGCCCCTATTAGTCCCTTTTTATTAAACGCATGGGTTGCGCTAGCAAGATTCTAACTGCCCGGTAACAGGCTCTTCTGTTAGTCGCATCTTACGACCCACAGGGGATGCAATGGCAGGATGCTAATCCATTGCCTCAATCCCTTGCCAATTATACACGAACAATCGATAGAAGTGAACAAATTTAATTCAGACAAGATGTATCAATATGATTTTACCTAAGTCTTAAATGAAAATGACTGTGATCAATCCATCACACATTTAACTTCTTTAGTTATTGAATGTTCTTAGCATTGCTGTCCTCTTAACCAAATCCGTCCCTCCAAATGACATAAGTACTGTAGACCCTGGATGACCGCTGATAGGAAATAAATCAAAAGCCAAATAATTTTGTTTTGTAAATGCATGCCATGAGGCGAATGTTACTTATACTATATTCGATCTTCCGAACGAACTTACTATCAAATATTTTTTTTATCGCACAATATATCACGAAAGAACGTGGAAGTTTTATAAATGCGTAAAATCTAGATAAAGCATATAAACGTAATGATTCTTTTATGAAAATAGAAAGGGATTTTACTGATGGTATTGATACCAATGAAAAACTAACAAATAACGATTTGGTTAATTTCACGGCTCATGACGTCACCCCATTATCATGTATTCAATGAATATATCTGCCACTGTCAATAGTTGCTTCATCAGAGTCAGAAAGCAATTTACTAATATATTATCTCATTCCTGGACTTCTTAAATAAGTAACATTTTCAAAACTCTTTCATAGTTTCCCGTGTGACACACATGAACAAAAGTGGCAATAAATCTGATGTGGAAAATTATCGACCCATCTCTGTCCTCTCTTATTTTTCAAATATTTGAAGAAAAAAAAGTTCACAAATAACCATTCATATTATCCTTCATGAAATTCAGTATGACTACGGATCCAGTATATACATAATTCAAGGTATATTAATACACATACAGTATCTATTATAACATGTAATTAAATGCATCTTTATATTATTCAACTTTCGTAGAGCATGCTACTTTGTAGAGCATTTAATCTTATTATCTTAACTAAGGTGTAATGAAATACGTGGAATCGCTATTGGTTGTTTCACTTCGTGTCTGTCCAACCGCAAACAATATGTTGCTGTGAACGGGATTCCATCGACTATGCTCAATATTAGTCATGGAGCGGCTAAGAGTTCTAAGTTAGAATCCCATAACTTTATAATATTTAGGAATGGTATATTGAGCGTATCGTTCATTTTCAAATATACATTGCTAGCGGCTGATAACTTCTAATCTACTCTCAGTCCTTCGAACACAAAAAATGAAATAACTACCACAAGTTACGAGGAAATCGATCTTGTTAATGAGTGACTTAGTGCAAGCCGAAGCCAAATAAATGTTTTCTTTACATATTATGCTCTTCTCGGCGTTAAGTTAGTTTACCACTAAAAAATTGCGAGGATTGAATTCACGTAATAACATCCAACTCATCCATCAATCTTGGTTAAGTCCTTAATTTCACGTGGTACGAGTTATACAAAATTTACGAAATCCAAGCTCATAATGGAGCAGACAATGATAAAACTGACGAAAAGTTTGCACCGCTATTATAAGCTATTTGAACTGAAGTTAACCCTCCATTAAATTTATCGTACCTATACAAAAAAATAATATGTGAAAGTTGGAAGATCGATATTAATTCTAAATTGTCCAACACGCATTCGAAGTTTATTTCACAACTGAGGGCAATATTGATTCAAAATCACTTCACACTAAATGCTGATAACTGTGTGAAACCCGTTTTACAAGAGCCAAAACCAATTTAGGTATTCACTTTATATGTGTTAAAATTTTGGAACTTGCTGCCCTCTGTGTGCCGTCTAAGTGTCTCTCTTTCAGTCTGCAAA
>SDVV010028938.1:0-11887 GCA_016164225.1 Gammarus roeselii
ACCTTTACGAATACTCTACATTTACTATAGAGACAGTCGATCAAAGACAAATCAGTGTGAAGGGAGGGGGGAAAGGGGGCGGGATTGAAGTATTCCCTACAATGTACGGTTACAAGAACTAAGGACTGACTGAAGCGGATTTTAGGGTCACATTTCAGTAAAGATTGTAGTTGCTCTTCCAATCCTGGGTGTCGGAATAATCTGCGGTACATTTGATAGAATTTCACATCAGAAGGACACCTTTTGCCGAGTCAAGCCTCAGTGATTCCATGTTTGCAATACCCCATCACATTACAAATGAAATACTAATATCCAATTTGTTGGTCTCCTTTAATAGTATGCGAGGTGGGAGCTGCCAACTGTATTTAGTTTAGTGCCACAAGCCGAAAACTTTGGAATTTCATTAGGCCTTCTTTGGCTTATAGCGCTTTCATTATAAATTCGATTACCTCGTGCCAGTGGCTATCAAAAGCCTACGCCTGCGCATCTTCATGTTTACTAACAGACTCCGACTCTAAATTGGGAGTTTTTCTTATCATATGTCCGCCAATTATTCACACTTCGCTTCTCCTCAACAACCTCCCCACTTCCCTTCCCCATCCTCAACGTTTTACTTCGTTTAATTTTTTTTCCTAATTATCGGCTCGAATCTCAAGCCTAGATATAATGCACTTCAGTTTGCACTTTCCCCTTCTACCTGCCGACACTCCATTTCTTCTCTACCCCGTTGCGCGTCCATTCCGTTTTCCCTTCCTCTTCTTAGGCCTCCCACTTCCCTTCTCCTCGCATCTGCACCTTCTCTTCTATACACGGCCACGCCTCGGATTTCAATCGCTGGAACACATTTCTTTTCTCTTATCATGCGTGTAAAAACACCAGCTCTCTGGTTGGTCCCTCCTACGCGCGTTTCTTGGGCCTAACAGCGACACCCGGCCTGGGGACTCCAAAACCTCTCTGCGGGACGACACCTAACGCCCACAGGGGGATATCGACCCCTTTAGGCCTAAGGTGTGAGGGCGTGACGAGGAGGGGGCAACACAGGCGAGGGAGAAGGCAGACCGAGAGACTGAACATTCTATATGTATGTAAATTCTCCCGTTGCAAAGCCTGGTAATATTTACAAACTGTTAATGCGTGATGTGTGTGATCTCAATGGGTAGGCTATGAGTAATTAATGGGCATGTAATGGCACAGCATGTTGAGCAGACTAATGCTGGTTTGAATTTGCGCCTACGAGAGAGTACCTTTTCTTAGCCAGCCGATTCCCTTGAAATTTGTCGCATTGGATTTACTCAGCCCATTTTCACTACGGCAAATAGTCGGTACTGCAGACTACCTCTACTTGACCAATTATTAGCTTAGAATGGACTTAGGGACTCGTCTCTACCGGGGCAGGGGCAGCAGCCTTTGTGGGCCTCTTAGTACGGTGCCGGGCTTAGGGACTTAGGGACTCGTCTCTACCGGGGCAGGGGCATCAGCCTTTGTGGGCCTCTTAGTACGGTGCCGGGCTTAGGGACTTAGGGACACGTCTCTACCGGGGCAGGGGCATCAGACTTTGTGGGTCTCTTAGTACGGTGCCGGGCTCATCAATCTGATAGGCACGCTCACTGCAATGTGCAGAACACACATGTTTGAATTTATTCGATTTTCTTTAATGTTCTCGATTATTAACAACCCCTTTCGTTACTGGCGATAAAGCTTCTCCTCTTTAAAGTATCTAACTCCATATTTCCAGTACCTGACTCATGATCCTGACTTCGGAGCAAGACAAGCTGTTTGCATGATCACGAAGTCACACGGGAAATTTAATTCATTACTCTGAGAAGATGAGCAGTATTGCCTTGGAACGAAAAAAGAGGGATTATAGCCTTCCTTAAAACGTAAGGTAAAGCCTTATTGCACTGAGACGTAAGGTGAGGCATTATTGCCTCGTAATGTAAGGTGAAGCATTAGTGCATTGTAACGTAAGGTGAAGCATTACTGCCTTGTAACGTAAGGTGAAGCATTACTGCCTTGTAACGTAAGGTGAATCATTACTGTCTTGTAACGTAAAGTGAGGCATTACTGCCTTGTAACGTAAGGTGAAGCATTACTGCTGTGTAACGTAAGGTGAAGCATTACTGCCTTGTAACGTAAGGTGAAGCATTACTGCCTTGTAACGTAAGGTGAAGCATTACTGCCTTGTAACGTAAGGTGAAGCATTACTGCCTTGTAACGTAAGGTGAATCATTACTGTCTTGTACCGTAAGGTGAGGCATTATTGCCTCGTAATGTAAGGTGAAGCATTACTGCATTGTAACGTAAGGTGAAGCATTACTACATTGTAACGTAAGGTGAAGCATTACTGCCTTGTAACGTAAGGTGAATCATTACTGTCTTGTAACGTAAGGTGAAACATTACTGTCTTGTAACGTAAGGTGAAGCATTACTGCCTTGTAACGTAAGGTGAAGCAATACTGCATTGTAACGTAAGGTGAAGCATTACTGCCTTGTAACGTAAGGTGAATCATTACTGTCTTTTAACGTAAGGTGAAACATTACTGTCTTGTAACGTAAGGTGAAGCATTGCTGCCTTGTAACGTAAGGTGAAGCATTACTGCATTGTAACGTAAGGTGAATCATTACTGTCTTGTAACGTAAGGTGAAGCATTACTGCCTTGTAACGTAAGGTGAAGCATTACTGCATTGTAACATAAGGTGAAGCATTACTGCCTTGAAACGTAAGGTGAAGCATTACTGCATTGTAACGTAAGGTGAAGCATTACTGCCTTGTAACGTAAGGTGAAGCATTACTGCCTTGTAACGTAAGGTGAAGCATTACTGTCTTGTAACGTCAGGTGAAACATTATTTACTTGAAATGTAAGGTGAAGCATTACTGCCTTTTAACGTAAGGAGAAGCATTACAGCCTTGTAACGTAAGGTGAAGCGTTACTGCCTTGTAACATCAGGTTGAGCATTACTGCCTTGTAACGCAAGGTGAAGCATTACTGCCTTGTAACGCAAGGTGAAGCATTACAGCCTTGTAACGTAAGGTGAAGCATTACTGCCTTGTAACGTAAGGCGAAGCGTTACTGCCTTGTAACGTCATGTGAAACATTATTTCCTTGAACTTTAAGGTGAAGCACTATTGCCTGAAACGTAAGGTGAAGCATCATTGACTTGAATCGTATGATGAAGCATTATGCCTTGAAACGTAAAGTGAAGGTGAAGCATCATTATCTTGCAACGTAAAGTGAAGGTTAAGCATCATTACCTTGCAACGTAAAGTAAAGGTGAAGCATCATTACCTTGCTACGTAATATGAATGTTAAGCATCATTACCTTGCAGCGTAAAGTGATGGTGAAGCATCATTACCTCGCAACGTAAAGTGAAGGTGAAGCATCATTATCTTGCAACGTAAAGTGAAGGTTAAGCATCATTACCTTGCAACGTAGAGTGAAGGTGAAGCATCATTACCTTGCAACGTAAAGTGAAGGTTAAGTATCATTACCTTGCAACGTAAAGTAAAGGTGAAACATCATTACCTTGCTACGTAATGTGACGGTTAAGCATCATTACCTTGCAGCGTAAAGTGAAGGTGAAGCATCATTACCTTGCAACGTAAAGTGAAGGTGAAGCATCATTACCTTGCAACGTAAAGTGAAGGTTGAGCCTCATTACCTTGCAACGTAAAGTGAAGGTTGAGCCTCATTACCTTGCAACGTAAAGTGAAGGTTAAGCCTTATTGCCTTGAAATGTAAAGTAAAAATGAAGCGTTATTTCTCTGAAACGTTAGGTGAAGGCGAAGCCTTATTACCTTGAAACGTAATTTGAAGGTAAAGACATTATTAGATTGACACGTTAGGTAAGGTCAAGCCTTGTTGCGTTGAAAAGCAAAGTCAAAGTGAAACATTATTTCCCTGAAACGTTAGGTGAAGGTGAAGGGTTAGTACACTGAAGCGTAGAGTGAAGGTGAAACATTAATGACTTACACCGTCAGGAATCGACAATAGTCATGACCGAATTAGTGAATAAAGTTAAGTTTGCCCTGCGTGAATTCAATGCGACAAATTTGAAGTGAAGAGAATTAGCTTTCAAATTGGACGAGCCGTCATCGAAGGAGCCGTCATCGAAGGAGCAGTCATTGAAGTAGGCGTCATAAAAGGAGCCGTTATTGAAATTGCCGTCATTGAAGAAGCCGTCAATAAAGGAGCCGTCATTGAAGGAGCAGTCATTAAAGGAGCCGTCATTGAAGAAGCTGTCATCGAAGTAGCCGTCACAGAAGGGCAAACTCAAGGCAACATGCTTCTCTGAGTACCTTTTACGGAATAAACAGATATAAAATGTTACAGGATGTTCCTTTGCACAAAAAAATGGGTAGGGGTACCGTTTGATTATATTTTTTCACAGAATCAACAGGTGTATAATATTAAGAACGATGCCAAGAACAGGATATCTTTTGATGTCCGAAATAACAAGTAACAAAATGCTGCATTTATTCTGGAGAGAGCATTTGTGAACAATCACCAGGAATATAAGGTTCCAGGATGAATCTTTGGCAAGGAGTTTCAGTTTTCCGAAACATAACCGCCACGGCCTCATCAAGGCAACACTAATATAACCTCCACGGCCTCATCAAGGCAACACCAACATAACCCTACTGCCTCATCAAGGCAACACCAATATAACCCTACGGCCTCATCAAGGCAACACCAACATAACCCTACTGCCTCATCAAGGCAACACCAATATAACCCTACGGACTCATCAAGCAAGACCAATATAACCTCCACGGCCTCATCAAGGCACACCAATATAACGTCCACGGCCTCATCAAGGCAGCACCAATATAACTTCCACGGTCACATCAAGGCAGCACCAACATAACCTCCACGGCCTCATCAAGGCACACCAACATAACGTCCACGGCCTCATCAAGGCACACCAACATAACCTCCACGGCCTCATCAAGGCAACACCAATACAACTTCCACGGTCACATCAAGGCAACACCAATATAACTTCCACGGTCACATCAAGGCAACACCAATATAACTTCCACGGTCACATCAAGGCAACACCAATATAACTTCCAAGGTCACATCAAGGCAACACCAACATAACCTCCACGGTCACATCAAGGCAACACCAATCATGATACGACTTGTCGCCCGTGGGAAGGATCCATTAGGTATCTGTTTATAGTAGAATAGCAGAATGTAAAAGCTCAGAAGCTTCACTATCCATCCATCTCATATATGTTCTTGGTATTATGATTCATATAAAAACAACTTTATCTTTGAGTAATGTGAGAAAGAAACTTTGGCCGGTTTGTATCTTAAATATGTGGATCAGTTCCCGTGGAGTGATATGTATATATATATATATATATATATATTTGCATACGGGCTCAACTACTATTTACTGTAAATCAACTCTTACTGACGTTTATGTTTCGGCGTGTTTCTAAATAACATCGTCATCACGATGCCCAAGATCGTCAACCCGATGCCCATTAATATCAAGTACCGTCATATCCATGTCCGAGATCGTCATCACTATGCTAAACAATATCGAACATCATCATATCCATGCAATAAGATCATCGTCATGTTACCCGACAAGGCCAAGCAGTATTACATGACACCCTAAAAGTATTAGCATTGAAATGCTTCCTCTCCCTCGTAGTAGTACGCCAACGCAAGAAAAATACTCCTTGGTAAGTCTTCATTCTGTATAGAAGTTAATGATTCACACCTCCAATGCCCTCCAAGCTGCAGGTTTTAACATGATTCAGTCGGTCATTTTCCCTCTTTGCTGCAGGTTTTAAAATGATTCAGTCGGTCATTTTCCCTCTTCGCTGCAGGTTTTAAAATGATTCACTCGGTCATTTTCCCCCTTTGCTGCAGGTTTTAAAATGATTCACTCGGTCATTTTCCCTCTTTGCTGCAGGTTTTAAAATGATTCACTCGTTCATTTTCCCCCTTTGCTGCAGGTTTTAAAATGATTCCCTCGGTCATTTTCCCTCTTTGCTGCAGGTTTTAAAATGATTCACTCGTTCATTTTCCCCCTTTGCTGCAGGTTTTAAAATGATTCACTCGGTCATTTTCCCTCTTTGCTGCAGGTTTTAAAATGATTCACTCGGTCATTTTCCCCCTTTGCTGCAGGTTTTAAAATGATTCACTCGGTCATTTTCCCTCTTTGCTGCAGGTTTTAAAATGATTCACACGGCCATTTTCCTTCTTTGCTGCAGGTCTTAATTCTTTGCCTCTTCATTCCAAATAGCTCCCCCAAAGGGAGCTCTCACAGGCAGTGATTCCATAGCCAGCTGAAGGAGACGTTATGTATAGCCAAGTCCCCAGGCATGCTGCAGGGGCACAGTCGCTGTATTGTGTTTGCCAAACAGTGTTATTTGCACCTAGTGTGCGCCGAGGCCTTTGAAGGCATCGTAATAATGAAACTGTCATTTAAATATGCATCGACGTGTCCAGGAAAATTATTAAAAATCCGCGATGGTACGCTGGAAGAGGGCTGAGGCCTTGCAGCGACGCAGCTGTGATGGTACGTTGGAAGGAGTTTGAGGCCTTGCAATGACGCAGCAGCGATGGTACGCTGGAAAGGGTTTTTGACCATATAGTGACGCAGCTGCGATGGTACGATGGAAGGGAATTGAGGCCTTATAGTGACGCAGCTGTAGTGTTCTTACAAGACACGGAAAGAAGGAATCATTTGATAAATAGACCCAGACGATTTACGAATAGTAATATTGCGTTAGACGACCCTACCTTCATCATTTCCCGGCACAGGAAAGCGTGTCCGCCTGCATACAAGTGAAGTGAATTTAAACACAATGTTAGTTTATTTCTAGATCGAATAAACGTTGATAAAGAAAATAAGTATAATACAATAGTCTATTACAGTAATGAGTTAAAGAATAAGTATAATAACATGATAAAGTGGAGATGCTTTAAATTTACAAATTTCAAACACCGTTTCCTTTTGGGTGACTTAAGTCAAGAAAGTGATGGTATTTCATCGAATATAAATACATTTGTGTTAGTAGAACAAGCCGGCGGTGACGTAGTAGAACAAGCGCGCGGTGACGTAGTAGAACAAGCCCGCGTTGACGTAGTAGAACAAGCGCGCGGTGACGTAGTAGAACAAGCCCGCGTTGACGTAGTAGAACAAGCCCGCGGTGACGTAGTAGAACAAATCCGCGGTGACGTAGTAGAACAAGCCCGCGGTGACGTCGTTGAACAAGGTCCCTTACAGCGATGTCTCACTTACAAGCCGACTGAGTCGCATGCTGCGGTACCTACATCATGAGCAAGCCGACTAAGTCGCATAATCCGGTACCTGCATCATGAGCAAGCCGACTGAGTCGCATAATCCGGTACCTGCATCATAAGCAAGCCGACTGAGTCGCATGCTGCGGTACCTGCATCATAAGCAAGCCGACTGAGTCGCATAATCCGGTACCTGCATCATAAGCAAACCGACTGCGTCGCATGCTGCGGTACCTGCATCATAATCAAGCCGACTGAGTCGCATGCTGCGGTACCTGCATCATGAGCAGCCGACTGAGTCGCATGCTGCGGTACCTTCATCATGAGCAAGCCGACTGAGTCGCATAATGCGGTACCTGCATCATTAGCAAGCCGACTGAGTCGCATGCTGTGGTACCTGCATCATGAGCAAGCCGACTGAGTCGCATGCTGCGGTACCTTCATCATGAGCAAGCCGACTGAGTCGCATGCTGCGGTACCTGCATCATGAGCAAGCCGACTGAGTCGCATACTGCGGTACCTGCATCATGAGCAAGCCGACTGAGTCGCATGCTGCGGTACCTTCATCATGAGCAAGCCGACTGAGTCGCATGCTGCGGTAACTTCATCATGAGCAAGCCGACTGAGTCACATAATGCGGTACCTGCATCATAAGCAAGCCGACTGAGTTGAATGCTGCGGTACCTGCATCATGAGCAAGCCGACTGAGTCGCATGCTGCGGTACCTGCATCATGAGCAAGCCGACTGAGTCGCTGCTGCGGTACCTTCATCATGAGCAAGCCGACTGAGTCGCATGCTGCGGTACCTGCATCATAATCAAGTCGATTGAGTCGCATGCTGCGGTACCTGCATCATGAGCAAGCCGACTGAGTCGCATGCTACGGTACATGCATCATAAATGAGCCGGCTGAGACACATGCTGCGGTACCTGCACCATGAGCAAGCCAACTGAGTCGTAGCTTCGGTACCTGCATTATAAGCAAGCCGACTGAGTCGCATGCTGCGGCAACAGCCCTTGCGCAGCATGGATGCCTACGATCGATGCGCAATTAATTATTTAGGCTATAAATAATTAATTATTTATAACATAAATGTTATTCCTGGTCAATTCCAGTTCAGGTCACTTCTGCTATCAGGTTACATGTTTTCACGAATACAAAATGTCACTGTTAAAACCGAAGTTGTCATCTAACGGCATCGATCATTTATGGACATTAGGGCTGATTCTTGCGAGCGTCTTCTATCATCGTTTGTGTTACCCAGGATATGATAAGCTAAGAGAAGTTCATCTTGAATAATCTTGGAGCCCTTACCGTAGCAGTGGCAGAGTTGATTCAATACAGTTCTGGTTCGCATTAATTTATATCACTATGCACTGTCATTACTCAGAAAGGAAAGATGGGGTCGGCTAACTCAGTGGGGCGTTACGCAACACTGAGTCAGCCGACCTCAGTGGGGCGTTACGCAACACTGAGACAGCCGACCTCAGTGTAGCGTAACGCAACACTGAGTCAGCCGACATCAGTGTGGCGTAACGTAACACTGAGCCAGACGACCTCAGTGTAGCGTAACGCAACACTGAGTCAGCCGACATCAGTGTGGCGTAACGCAACACTGAGTCAGCCGATCTCAGTGTGGCGTAACGCAACACTGAGCCAGACGACCTCAGTGTGGCGTAACGCAACACTGAGTCAGCCGACCTCAGTGTAGCGTAACGCAACACTGAGTCAGCCGATCTCAGTGTGGCGTAACGCAACACTGAGTCAGCCGATCTCAGTGTGGCGTAACGTAACACTGAGCCAGCCGACCTCAGAGTAGCGTAACGCAACACTGAGTCAGCCGACATCAGTGTGGTGTAACGTAACACTGAGTCAGCCGACCTCAGTGTAGCGTAACGCAACACTGAGTCAGCCGACCTCAGTGTAGCGTAACGCAACACAGAGTCAGCCGACCTCAGTGTGGCGTAACGTAACACTGGGCCAGCCGACCTCAGTGTGGTGTAACGTATCACTGAGTCAGCCAACCTCAGTGTGGCGTTACGTAACACTGAGTCGGCCGACCTCAGTGTGACGTTACGCAACACTGAGTCAGCCGACCTCAGTGTGGCGTAACGCAACAATGAGTCAGCCGACCTCAGTGTGGCGTAACGTAACACTGAGCCAGCCGACCTCAGTGTGGCGTTACGCAACACTGAGTCGGCCGACCTCAGTGTGACGTTACGCAACACTGAGTCAGCCGACCTCAGTGTGGCGTAACGCAACAATGAGTCAGCCGACCTCAGTGTGGCGTAACGTAACACTGAGCCAGCCGACCTCAGTGTGGCGTTACGCAACACTGAGTCGGCCGACCTCAGTGTGACGTTACGCAACACTGAGTCAGCCGACCTCAGTGTGGCGTAACGCAACAATGAGTCAGCCGACCTCAGTGTGGCGTAACGTAACACTGAGCCAGCCGACCTCAGTGTGGCGTTACGCAACACTGAGTCGGCCGACCTCAGTGTGACGTTACGCAACACTGAGTCAGCCGACCTCAGTGTGGCGTAACGCAACAATGAGTCAGCCGACCTCAGTGTGGCGTAACGTAACACTGAGCCAGCCGACCTCAGTGTGGCGTTACGCAACACTGAGTCAGCTGACCTCAGTGTGGCGTTACGTATCAGTTGATGCAGCACGGCAGGGCCGGTACGGTTATTGGGTACCATTTACTCAGATTTTGGTCAAATCGTAAAATTTTAGAAGATTTGCTTCCGTGTAAGTTGAAATGAGCAACAAATATACATTTACAATTTCATAGTTACTTTGTATTGTACAATGACAGCTATTTTTGAACCAAGCTTTTCGAGGCGTATTGATAGGCAGGACAATGTCACTGATTAAAAGGACTAAATGAATAACTTGCTAATCGCTTCAGAAGGTGATATGAGCTTGTAGAAGGTGACTATATACTCTGGCCTCCACTGATTGGTCATAGGGTAGAACGGCTGGGAAGGTAAATTGTAAAAGTAATGAGAATACTCTGCATGGTGCCACATATACATTATAGGTATTGTCTTTATGGCTGAGATTTCATAAATCAGAATATTGTCATTTCACATGACGAATGACGGAGAGGATTCATTCTTTCGAAGTTCGATCAAATCTCGTGACATTACGACCCCATAGAATAAGATGCCAATCCTACGACAACCAAGCAATGTCGGTAGTAACACCAGTGACGTCAAACCTACGAAAACCAAGCAATGTTAGTGGTACCAACAGTGACGTCAAACTTGCGACAACTAAGCAATGTCAGTGGTAATAACAGTGACGTCAAACTTGCAACAACTAATCAATGTCAGTGGTAATAACAATGACGTCAAACTTGCGACAACTAAGCAATGTCTGTGGTAAAAACAATGACGTCAAACTTGCGACAACTAAGCAATGTCAGTGGTAATAACAATGACGTCAAACTTGCGACAACTAAGCCATGTCAGTGGTACTAACAGTGACGTCAAACTTGCAACAACTAAGCAATGTCAGTGGTACTAACAGTGACGTCAAACTTACGAGAACCAATTAATTTAAGTGGCATCAACAGTGACGTCAATTTTGAGACCACCAAGCAATGTCAGTGATACCAACAGTGACATCAAACTTGCGTCAACCAAGCAACATCAGTAGTGCCAGCAGTTCTCATCAAAAAATCACAGGTGTTGACGCAGACATGAGTGATGCGCCTGACGCAGCCTCTGCTATCCATGACAAACATTTATTGCAGTATAATACTGCGATATGAGTAGGAATTCTTTGTATATTACAGAATTTGTTCTCTGTACCATTGTGAAAAATATTTAGGAGCATTTCAAGAAAACGTTTCATGATGGCATCGATGGAAATCAAATAATTCAAATGATTTAGGCCTGATTTTCATGTTATAATAACGGATTAATATTTGAAATACACGAAAATAACCGATTGCAATGGATCTTTCAGGCCAAGTATGTGAGTCGAAAACACTGACCTACATTAACCTGGAACTTGAGTTTATGAATAGAATATATGAGTTGAAAACACTGAGCTGCATTAACCTGGAACATGAGTTTATGAATAGAGTATATGAGTTGAAAACACTGAGCTGCATTAACCTGGAACATGAGTTCATGAATAGAGTATATGAGTTGAAAACACTGAGCTGCATTAACCTGGAACATGAGTTCATGAATAGAGTATATGAGTTGAAAACACTGAGCTGCATTAACCAGGAATTTAAATTTATGAATAGAGTATATGAGTTGATAACCCTGACCTACATTAACCTGAAACTTGAGTTTATGATTAGAGTATATGAGTTGAAAACACCGACCTACATTAACCTGGAACTTGAGTTGAAGAATAGAGTATTTAAAATGTGAATGCCGCCGTGGCCGCCGGCCGCCGTGGCCGCCGTGGCCGCGTGGCCGCCGTGGCCGCCGTGGCCGAGTGGTTAGCGTATCCGACTGCAGTGTCAGCCTCTGGTGCTGCATGTCGCGAGTTCGAGCCTCGGCAGGGACACGGCGGTCTTGTGGCGGGGAGATTTGGCGCCTCCCCCCTCTGTGTCCGCCTAGCTTAGTCACCCCCCTAACTAGGGGGAAACGGCTG
>SDVV010028939.1:0-11887 GCA_016164225.1 Gammarus roeselii
TGGTTGAAATGTTGTGCGTGCTGCATGAAAGATGCAACCCTAAAATGTCCTAAATTTCCTATAACTGAATGAAATATCAATTCAGAATTCAGAAAGCAATGCAAATTCAGAATAAATCAACCGTTCATTACAATGTGTACATACCACAATCTAATAAAATACAACAAATCCATATCGTTCAGCTACTCTCGCTGTAGGGCATCCAGCCGATACTCGCTATACAAAAAGAAAAAAAGATAAGACTAATCGGACAGTCTACATACGCTTGAAACGGTTCATTTGGAACATGCGGATTCATGGTAACACTGATATATTTGGTTCAAAACCATATAAATCGTTATGGATATGCAAGTTCTCGTAACGAAGCTTTAACGTCCTTAAACAATATATACAGCAACCCGCCTACTGCCAAACTATTTTGCCATACTAGTCCTTTACATATTATATACATACATATGAATTTACCAGATGGAAAACACAAAATGTTGCTCAATTCCAACCATCAGGCTGATACCAAGCAGGGATAAACACACGCAAGGCTACAAATCGAGCTTCAAAACATACTTACCATTCTATTCATGTAAACAGAATATACAATATAAAACGAACATAATACACAAAATATCGCAATCCATCCACCAAGACCCATTAACCCACCACCGAATGAGTCAATTACACCCAAAGTTAGAAAAGAATACGAACATATCTACACTGAAAAAATATATAGAACTATAATCCAGACCAAAAAATATAATGATACAGACACTCAAACATAAAAATAATGGAGAATCGGCCATGGCAAATTCCAAGACAAAGAATAGCTACAAGCAGCATCACCTGACAAAAATTCTAGAGGCGTACTGAACATTTGCCTGTGAGCCTCTACACCCACCCCTCTAAAAATGTGAAATAGCACGTTCCTACAATCAATGACTAAATGTATAATAAACAAACATTATTTGAACACGTATACCCAATACACTGGTCTGAGGGATAAAAAAATGTACATACATACAATAAACATCAAAATATAACATAAATGTAAATGTACATATAGACAAAACCTTCCCAATTATACATTCAATAGCAAGGGCCGAATACCCACCCGTTACCCGTTAGGCACCCGTTAGCCGTTAGCCCCCCGATAGCCACCCGTAAGCCACCCGAAAGCCACCCGTAAGCCACCCGTAAGTCATCCGTAAGCCCCCCGTAAGCCACGTATTAGCCAGCCGTTAGCCAGCCGTTAGCCACTTGTTAGTCCCCCGTCATCTGACTCACGATAAGCTAAGGTCCCCAATAGTAATTAACTTGACCCACAAAAAAAACTTGCTCAAAAGTAATCAATAATTGTCCGAGTTACATAGGGGCTAAGTCGGACTCCATGAGTAGTCATATACATGTTAACCATTACATTGTAACAATCACGGATTCGCGTTCTTGCACCACATGTACAGTAACTACTAGCAATCCCCAATCTTAAAAATACGCATATAATTCTTATTAGTTCAACTGATATTTCATATGGTCCATATTTATTTAATCATCTATTTTCAGCGTATGAGATGCCACCATGCACTGGAGCATATTCCTACCTCCCTCGTCACTAACCCCTTCCCGTCCCCCGGACCCATCACCGTGACCTATGCCTCATTAGCGTCCATAATTTGCGGCGCCCGCAATAGGCTGTAAAACGACGGGGCGATAGTTTGGAGGAGTGATGCACATGGAAAAGGAACAACTCAGGTCGCATTAATAGTCGTGTCTTCTTTCAACTTTTCTCCTATTAAATGTGTGTGCTAAATAAATAACTGCCTCGGCAGGAAAACGACTGCATGTCCGATTTAGTAACACTTTCCAGCATTGCGCATATTGCGAAGAGAAAATTCAGCACTTGCTGGTCAGAGGCAATTCAACTCCCAAACTTTCCTAATTTCCCCACATTTCCATAATTGTTAGACGCAAAGCACAAAAAAAAATCATTTGAATACAGTTCCAGAGTTAGTACTAAATGTGTTTTGACAGAATCGTAATGACGTAACTATATGGTAACTTATTCTCATGAACGTTGATGTCTGGTTTAACGTTGTTAATGAGAGGCGTAGTGTTAATGTTGTTAGTAAGAACGGTAGTGTTAATGTTATTTATGTGAGTCGTAAGGTTAATGTTGTTAATGAGAGTCGCAGTGTCAATGTTGGTAATGAGAGACGCAGTGTTAATGTTGTTATTGAAGAGAGCAGTAGTGATGATGCTGTTAATGAGAATCGTAGTGGGAATGCTTATAATGGGAGCCGTAGTGGTAATGTTGTTAAGGAGAGCTGAAGTGTTAATGTTGTTACTGAGAGTCGTGTATTTATGTTGTTAACGAGTCGTAGTATTTATGTTAATGAGAGCCGGAGCGTACCATCCAATGCCGAAATGGGGCAGGTAATCTAACTTTTCATATCAGCGTATCATTCGTTTTATGATAAGTTGATAACTTACGTTGTGAAATAAATTCCTATATTTGCGCAAGGAACCCTTTGACATTAGAGCAAATATTGAAAGGCGCGAGTTTCAGTGCAGACAAAATGATTACACGTGCACGAAAGGGCTCCATTATTGCCCGTGATGATTGAATCCACTATCAAATTCATTGAAGAATATATTGTGTTACTAGAATTATTAGTTTTTAGTTGCATGAAATGTATATGCTGCTCATTCTTCGTGACACAGTTACATATGACATATATTGGCACCGTTTTGAATGACAGAATATTGATACATTAAGTACATATAGCATTTCAAACAAACTATGTTTTCACGTTCGGCTTATCAATCAAAGAACACCAAAAACGTCATTCTATTTTTAGAGTAACGCATTTTTTTCCGTGCCTTCAGTAATGTGTAAAATAACCAGTAGTTGTTTTCGCACATAATAGAATGCAAAACTTCCATAGTCAGCGAACTTCGCGCACTACGGGGCAGTTCAACAAGTCATACGCTAGGGCTCCAGTTGAGATGAACTCTACATTTAATATTTGAAATCCTTCTGCATATTTATTGTTCTTTCCTTCCTGTAAACCATGACAGAGGTTAAGAAAAATCACTTGCTGAACATGCTGAAATCTGTGATTGAATTATTTGTCTGCATCGTAGAGGAGTAAATCAGGAAATAAAAACAACGGACACAAACTTCAATTGCAATCCTTCTGGACGGCATTTGCCGAAGACTCATTTCAATCAAAACAAAACATCCCAAACCGTTCACCACATTATTTAAAAAAAAATAACAACGTCGACACATTCAAAAACATTGCTGGACTGTCAAAGAAAGACAAAAACTCCTTCAAAGTTGCGAAATGCGCTCCGTGATGTAATCCAATCCAGCCAGCCGAGTTGGAACGGCGGGGACACAGCAGCCTCAGTAGGAGCCTTCATCAGCAAGCTGCAGCTGCTGACAGCCTCGAACAACACACATTGGCGAGGCTACAAGTATGGAGTATTGCTGGAGAAGACTCTTCAGACCGTGGTTGGCCTGAGCATTAGAGTTGGGCACTGGGGTGAGCATTATGTCGAGCGCACTGTCGGCCGCCCTGCGAATATCAGACGACGAACTGAACACGCAGCACACGTATTTTCTTTAGTTCGTTAGTGAAATGGATAAGAAATGCTCAAAATTTTGATAATAATTCTGACTTACAGTTTACTTCAATCGATTAGAAGGGAAAAAAGGGCTTATTGTGATTGATTTACTGTTATTCTAATTTGCTCTAGTGTGTCTAGGAAGAAAAAATTCTAAGAAATCATTCATTCAGAATTTCAATTAAGGAAAAAGCGGAATCCTGCAATTTGTATAACTATACAAAACGTGTCCCTCATCGTTGGTCTTTATAACGTTTTCTATTTGTGGGTCTTTTACTCACAGCTTCAGGATATTTTCTCTTGAAGACCTGTATTCGAACAGACACTACGGGCCGAGTCCTCTTAACCTTATGGCAACCCTCATCTATGTGCTTTCTTCTAATCAATACACTTTTTCATGGAAAACATTTCTGCCAAACAAATACTTTGCGAATTAGAGTCAGATATAATTTGCTTCGTAGATATTTCCTTTCTGTGTGTAACGTTTGTAGACTGAATACAGGAACAAACGAATGCAAGTAATATTTTTTTTAAATTTTGTTATCACTTACCTTTCTTTGCCGTTAGTGAGGGAAGTTTATGAACTTATTGTTTGCTTCTATTTTGTGTGTAGCTCTGCACTTAACAAGCAACAGAGGGGTTCGAAACAACTTCGTTGGCTTCAGAAAACAGTTTCTGTAATCTTCAACTCTGCCCCACAATTACCTTTATTGCTAACTTTTGCCTTTCGCTATAATTGCAAAATGCACTAAGATCCGCTAAGCTTTGACCCTCCCAACACCGTCTTTAAGGGATTAGGAGCGACTGGTTCCGCAGGTCATCGGACTTCATGTATTGGAACTTTGTTGGAGAGCATTGCCTCGTTCAAACATGTGATGTGGTCGTGTGAAAGCTTGACGCATAGATTACTCATCGACAAAAGCTTTTAGGTACGATAAACAATTATACACGGTATTTCTCTGTTCCCTGTGTTAGCTGGAACGATAATGGTTTGTTCGACGCCGCTAGGTAACTACACAAAAATAACATGTCAATTTGTTTCAACGCAACACACACGAGCAATGTTAGATTACATCCTCACATAATATTTATTTTATTATTGCTACTCCAACTACAACAATTTCGGATTGCGTGGTCGTGCTACCAGTCCAAAGAAAACCTGTCAAAACCCCAATAACGTTCAAGTTTAAACCAAACAATATTGCAAAAGTAGAGGTGGGTTTAAAGATCTACCTCTCCTTGTAAAATTCTGGTACCTAAAGCCCACGAGAAAATAGTTTCGTATCGCCCGAGATATAAAGAGTCAGTATATTGTCTGTAGCGCGGTAAGTCGTGGACCTCTTCATCCGACAGCTGCCGTAGTGTCTGGACGGATGGAAACTTTGCAGCCGCATTCCTAGTTTATCAAATATCGCCGGGGAAGGTTTTCCACGCGCCGTTTGTATATATAAACAGGACATGTTTGAAACATTTTGATACTCTGCAAACAGATTTCAGAATTAAAGAGCTGGCCTCGCGGTACTCAATCGTACCGTCTGTCTGCTTATTTTATGTCGGTGTGTTCAGCAATTCGTCGCATAGCCTATGTTAGCTGCCGTAGGGGTTTAAAAAGGCTTCGTGTCCCTACCGGGGTGCCAACTATGGCTTCCGTCTTAGCACGAGTGAGGCATCTAAAAATTATATAATCTAACACGGTTACGTTGAAAAATAACGTGAGTGGGACCAAGCACGAGCTGCTGGTGAGGGAGAAATAATAAGGGCTATCTTAAAAGATGGTGCATCTTTGTCTAAAGGAGAACCCTCAACGTTAGCACTTATGCGCTGTGTGACACATTTGGTTCCTGAGGGTCTTCAAAGCTTGTACTTCAGGCTGTGCCGTGAGCTCAGAGAGAATTTTTAGAAGTTTCTATTCAAAAATACATCAACTCTATCAACAAATTATTGTAGTAGGAACTGGACTTGAGGAGAAAATACAGGTATTGCTTTAAAAAAGCATGACTTCTCTCCTATTATCAATTAGGAAATAATATCATTTGAATGTTACGTTAAAAATATTTTCGTGGGAACTGTTTCAAAAATATACTCAGAAAAAAACTAGCAGTACCCATGACAAAATGTAGGGTATGAGACGCGTGTACAAACTGAATTGTAGTATTGTGGCAGAAGTAATGCATACATATTGTTTCAATATTAAGTGGATCTAATTAAAAGCGTTAACAAATGTTCAACAAATTAACACTTTTACCTCAGATGTGTGGCGTGTTTACAATGGAACACTATCAAGCCCAGGTATAGCCACGAACACGATTACTCACAGCAGAACACCCTACTTCAATCACGGTTCCATCAAATAATCTCTGTACCTCGTACGCAACGTTCTAACATTGTAGACGTGTCTGCGTTCCGTATCTCTGCGATCCTGGGATGTGCCTCAGACCTTTGGATGTGTCTCTCACTCATGACAGCTTAGTTGAACTTTCCATATCAATATGACACTTGCATTTCTCTTTAATTCGCTCTTAGTCACCTGGCATGTATATGCCTTGACCGTTCAGCTATTAGAAAACCTGAGTATTGGCCTGAAAACTCGTGTGTCAATGTCAAATTAAGTTGTCTCTGAACTGTAGATTTGGTGTCGTTAATCCCTATGGCATATCATAATTCAAAAAGTCTAACGTACAATTTTTTATTGTCGACAAATTTCCTTTCAATCCCTTTCGATATTCGTGTTAGCAAAGATTTATGTAACATATATGAGAGGGACATCTTTAAGATAATATATACTATATTGGCGATTCTTCGGTTGTTTTAGCCTGAAAGATATTTCCAAACTGACACGATTTGGGAGAACCCTCTACCCCTATTCTAATGACTAAATGAATTTTGTATTAGGAAGAAAACGGGTACAAACACTAAATATGCATTCACACCAATGGGGAGGGATTTTTTTTCCGCAACGACTATGATATCCTGTCATCTCAAATAATCCTTCGAGTTGATCGTAGTTTAGGATGCCCCACGGACAGCTGGTGCATACTCATGCGACGTTATTATTTGCTGTTTCAATAATACGACTATTTATTTTAACCTCAGAAAAAGCTGGAACTGGGCAACAGAAATTATCTTGGATATAACTACAGCTCCAGCGTTTGCTGCAAACCCGACTTCATATTTGGGCAGGGGATGAATCCTTTTTTCCTACGTTCTAGGTGATTCTGAACCCCGGCCAGCAACTGGCCCAGGATGTGCGACATAATTTTAGACGCCCCTTAGCAATGACACTATTTCACTGGGACACGGATCTCTACATTTTCACCACTACCTTGTCAGGTTCAACGCACTTTGCAGCCCATGGGGTGCTTGACAGAGTTTTTTTAGCATCGAAATACTTTTTGTATGTCCTTGTATCACCATTTTCCTAACTATTATTTGTTACCCCCCCCCCCCACACTAGTTGACTAGTTGCATTTCCTCCTGCTTATTGGATGATGAGCGGGAGGACCTTCCCGAGTGAGTTGTTTTCCCATGCCGTTTTTCTCACTATTTATTATAATAGTCTACATAATACAGTTCCAACACGCGTCCCATACCCGACATTTTTTCAAGGGAACTGCTAGTTTTTTCTTAGTATATTTTAGAAACAGAGTACCCCCAAGAATATTTTTAACGTAACATTCATATTATAATATTTCACAATTGATAATAGGAGAGAAGTCTTGTGTTTGTAAAGTAATAACTGTAATAATAACTCAAATCCAGTTCCAACAACACGAATTTGTCGATAGAGTTGATGTATTTTTGAATTAAAACTTCGGAATATTCTCTCTGAGTTCACGGCACGGCCTGAAGTAAATGTATTAAAGACCCTTGGGACCCATGTGTGTCACACAGCGCGTAAATACCAACGTTGAGGGTTCTTCTGTAGACAAATATGCATCATCTTTTAAGATAGCGCGTACTTTTTCTCAATCACCAGCAGCTGGTGCTAGCTCCCACTCACATTAATTTTCAACGCAACCGTGTTAGATCACTTAGTGTTTAGATGCCTCACCGGTGCTCGGACGGAAACCATAGTTGGCACCCGGTAGGGAGCAACGTTGCAGGGATATGAAGCATTTTTAAACCCTACGGCAGCTAGCATAGGCTATGCGACGGATTTCTGAACATACCAACATAAAACAAGCAGACAGACGATACGATTGAGCACTGCGAGGCCAGCTCTGCAATTCTGAAATTTGTTTGCAAGGTATCATATGTCCCAAACATGTCCCGTTTATTTATACAAACAGCACGTGGAAAACATTCCCCGGCGATATTTGATAAACTAGGAATGCGGTTGCAAAGTTTCCATCCGTCCAGACCAAGCGGCCGCTGTCGGACGAAGAGGTCCATGACTTACCGTGCTACAGACAATCTAATGACTCTTTATATCTTGGGCGTTACGAAACTATTTACTCGTGGGCTTTAGGTATCAAAATTTTACAAAGAGAATTAAACCTAAACCCACCTCTACTTTTCCAATATTGTTTATTTTAAACTTGATCGTTATTGGGATTTTGACCGGTTCTCTTGATCAGGCGATCAGGCAATCAGCATGATCATGCAATCCGAAAATGTTGTAGTTGGAGTAGCAATAATATAAAAAATATTATGTGAAGATGTAATCTAACATCACTCGTGTGTGTCGCGGTTAAACAAATCGGCATGTTATTTTTTATAGTTTCTTAGGAGCGTCGAACAAATCATTATCGTTCCAGCTAACACAGGGAACAGAGAAATACCGTGAATTATTGTTCAGCGTACCTAAAATCTTTTGTCGTAGAGTAATCAATCTATGCTACTAGCTTTCACATGACCAGATCACATGTGTGAACGCGGCGATGCTCTCCAAAGAAGAAGTTCTCATACATGTAGTCCGATGACCTGCGGAACCAGTCGCTCCTAATCCCTTAAAGACGGTGCTGAGAGGGTTAAAGTTGAGCGAATCTTAGTGCATTTTGCAATTATACCGAGGTGCAAAGTTTAGCAATAAAAATAATGTGAGGCAGAGTTGGAAATTACAGAAACTGTTTGCTGAAGATAACGAAGTTGTTTCGAGCCCCTCTGTTGCTTGTTAAGTGCATAGCTACACGTAAAATAGAAGCGAACAATAAGTTCATAAGATTCCCTCATGAACAGCAAAGAAAGGTAAGTGATAACAAAATTTAAAAAATCATTTCTTGCATTCGTTTGTTTCTGTATTGAGTCTAGAAACGTTACACACAGAGAGGGAATATTTATGAAGGAGATTATATCTGACTCCAATTCCCCAATTATTTGTTGGGCAAAAGTGTTTCCCATGAAAAAGTGTATTGATTAGAAGAAATGACAAAGAGGATAACAGGTCCTCAAGAGAAAATATCCTGAAGGTGTGAATAAAAAATACACAAATAATAATAGTGATATAGACCAACGATGAGGAACACGTTGTGTATAGTTATACAAATTGTAGGATTCCGTTTTTTTCTTGATGAAATGCTGAATGGATGATTTCTTAGAACTTGTTTTTTTTTCTAGACCCAATAGAGCAAATTACCATAACAGTAAATCAATTCAAATAAGCCCTCGTTCCCCTTTAATCGAATAGGTAAACTGTGAGTCAGAATTATCAAAATTTTAAGCATTTTTTATCCATTTCAATAACGAACTAATGACAATCCGTGTGCTGAGTGAACAGTTCGTGTTCTGATATTCGCAGGGCGGCGACAGTAAGCTCGACAAAATGCTCACCCCAATGCCCAACTCCAATGATCAGGCCAACCACGGTCTGAAGAGTCTTCTCCAGCAACACGCCTCACTTGCAGCCCCGTCAATGTGTGTTGCACAAATTCGAAGTTGTCAGCTGCTGCAGCTAGCTGATGAAGGCTCCTCCTGAGGCTGCTGTGTTCCCGCCGTTCCAACTCAGCTGGCTGGATTGGATTACACCAAGGAGGGCATTTCGCAACTCTGAAGGAGTTTTTGTCTTCCATTGACAGTCCAGCAATGTTTTTGAATGTGTTGACGTTGTTACTTTTTAAAAGAAATGTGGTAAACGTTTCGAGATGTTTAGTTTTGATTGAAATGAATTTTCGGCATATGAGTAGAGTATATAGGTACGAATATAGAGCTGGAAAAAGGGTCTACGAATATAGCCCTGGAGAAAGGGATTACGAATATAGCCCTGGAAAAAGGGACTACGAATATAACCCTAGAAAAAAGGACTACGAATATAGCCCTGGAAAAAAGGACTACGAGAAAGCAAAATGCATATGTGAAGGATTTAGATAGGCGATAATTAGTGATTGCAAATAAGCTTTTTGTGAAGGAATTAGAGATTACATGTATTCTTTTTAAAGAAGGATTTAGATAGGCGATAATGTGGGTGTACGAATATGCTTTTAGTGAAGGAATTAGATAGACGATAATTAGTGACTCCATATATGCTTTTAGTGAAGGAATAAGATAGACGATAATTAGTGACTTCATGTATGCTTTTTGTGAAGGAATTAGATGGGTGATAATTAGTGAGTATATATGTGATTTTGTGAACGAATTAGATTGGCGATAATTAGTGACTCTATGTATGATTTGTGAAGGAATTAGATAAGTGATAATTAGTGACTCCATGTATGCTTTTGTGGAGGAATTAGATATAGGATGACTAGATCTTTGAACCTTTTATCGAATGTATTGGTTAGGATGTATGTTATTTGTTAATGTGTCTGACTCAGGCGTTGTATTTCTCGGACATTGTTGTTATATGTTAAGACAAATTGATCAAATTAGTTACTGGTGATACCTAGAGATGCCAGGAACGCATGTTCTTTGTGTGTCGGCCAATTATGCTTTTAGTGAAGGAATTAGACAGACGATAATTAGGATGTATGTTATTAGTTAGTGTGTCTGACTCAGGCGCTGTATTTCTCGGACATTGTAGTTTTATGTTAAGACAAATTGATCAAGTTAGTTACTGATGATACATAGAGATACCAGGAACGCATGTTCTTCATGAGTCCGCCGATGTATTTGTTAGGATGTATATTATTTTTAGTGTGTCTGACTTACTCGCTGTATTTCTCGGACATTGTAGTTATATGTTTATTTTCTTCTATTCTGGTCATGTGAGTTACTTACGGTACATAGAGACTGGCCGTGACGGGTGGGGACGAGGCGAGGGGTCGACCGGAATCAGGCGGTGTCCAAACCGCAAATGGTAATTTGCGATTTTATCTCTCGATGTGTGGTCACACAATGATCTTATCTCGAGATAAGATCATCTTGAAGAATTGTTTTTCTTACGATATCTTTCAGATTCCTTTCGGTATCTTATTGCTTTTATTTACGATTGCTTACGTACGGATTATAAAGATGTAGGTTATTAGGTTTTATCAACGATACATATATGATTGTACTATTTCGCACGGCAGGTTAATATTTTACTATGTTGTTATTGAATGACTCATTTGAATAGAAGTTTTTACTGCTCAAAGCTGAATTGATAGGAAATTCGATGTAGTTATGCAAGAAATATGGGGTATTTATTAGGAAACCTAAGCTAGTTGTGCTTTATTTGGCTCATTTTCAGAGAATGTTTGGTGGAGTTTTTGAGCGGTGAGATGCTTGATGTTGAATATAAGCTATGAACATTTACAGGTTATATCATGTTCATGTTGACGTGCTCTCATCATTTTATACGAAAATGTCCTATTTCTGACTATAGCTCTACCTATTTTTCACAATACTGTACCCATGTGACCTCAGTAGCTGGTGAATCAGATGCATGATATGTCTGAAGTATTATACGTGACTGGAATAGGTCTAGAAATTTGTTATAGATTTGAATGGTATCGTAATAAAAAATAGCGTTATTCTCATGATCTTAGAGTTAAATGTCAGATATTTTGGAGGAATGTACGTTTAAGAGGTGCAAGTCCATTATGCATCTCTATGGAATTTTCGTTATTGATCCCCTGCAAATTTATACTATATCACTTCGAAGACGATTTACTGAATGGAGGGGTCCTAGACCATTTATGGTTTGGCTACCCTTCACCTAATGAGATATATTTATCTACGATTGCTGAGGGAGCTGTATACAACTTTAATTTAGCTTAATATCTATCACATTTTCAACGTAAGGCAAGAGGCGTTTTAGTGCATTTCAATGCTAGTTCAATCGAGTTAAATTTAGGATATTGCAAACGAAGATTTATTAGGTATATTATTTTTATTGATAATAGATTTTGAC
>SDVV010028940.1:0-11887 GCA_016164225.1 Gammarus roeselii
TATATATCAGAATTTACCACAAGGTACAAATTTGGTGTCAGGCATAGACTGGAAAGGAAAGAATGAAACTTTGAATAAGGAATATTTGTTCTGTTGTGAATGGCATATGTGTGGCGGAGGGACGGGGCTGTCTTGTATGAATTACTTCAGACATAATTGTTGGGTGCACTGAAGAGTGTGATGAGCTGCAGTAAGTTGGGAATGGAAGCAAAGAGAGGGACGTATGAGGGTGTTGTTGTCCCAACTGTGCTGTACGGAACTGAGACTTGGGGAAGGGGGGGGTGAGAGCAAAGGAGAGAGGAAGGTTGAATGTTTTCGAGATTATAGTTAAGGAGCATGGCTGAAGTGTCGCTGAGAGACAGGTTTACTAGCGACTTGGTTCGCATCAGAACGGGGATGGTACAGAAGTTAGAAGACTGAGTTGATTCGCGCGTTCTGAGATTGTTCGGACACATGGTGAGGATGGATGAAGGGAGATTGGTGAAAAGGGTGTTGAAGGCAGAGACAAGTGGACGGTGGCCTAGAGGAAGACCGAAGTTTGGGTCGATGGATTGTGTGAAGCAGGCGTTAGGAAGGAGAGACGTGAGTATGGAGGTAGCGAAAGAGCGTGCACTGGATTGACGTGAGTGGAGAATGATTGTGAACGGGTGAGGTTTGACGCTGCCCTGATGTGCTTTCCCGCCCTAGGCATATCGTTGAGAGACGGGAGACGGTCATCATGACGCGGAAGGACAGAAACCAGTCACACTGTCGGGCCCTGCTGCCGACACTGACCTCGAACCTTACTCATGACCCGGAGAGTGTGTTGCGGGGTTTCCGGCCAGACCTTTTTGCGCAAAAGGGCTAAGGTGTGAGAGTGTGAGTGTATGAGAGTGTGAGGTGTGCCTTGCCGTCGGCTACCCCCCTTGCTGGGGAATTTCGGGGCCTAGAGTCTGTTTGTGTGTATTATTGTTATTATTTTTAATGGATCCAACTGCGAAACCTCTGGCGCATACGGTTTCTAGGGGCACTCTTTCATGGGCACTATTCTTGGGTACTGTTTCACGGGCATTCTTCTTGGGCACTCTTTCATGGGCACTCTTTCATAGGCACTTTTTCACGGGCATGCTTTCATGGGCACTCTTTCATGGGCACTCTTTCATGGGCACTCTTTCATGGGCACTCTTTCTTGGGCACTCTTTCATGGGCACTCTTTCGTGGGCACTCTTTCATGGGCACTCTTTCACGGGCGCTCTTTCATGGGCACTCTTTCATGGGCACTCTTTCATGGGCACTCTTTCATGGGCCCTCTTTCATGGGCACTCTTCATGGGCACTCTTTCTTGGGCACTCTTTCATGGGCACTCTTCATGGGCACTCTTCCATGGGCACTCTTTCATGTGCACTCATTCATGTGCACTCTTCATGGGCACTCTTTCATGGGCACTCTTTCATGGGCACTCTTCATGGGCACTCTTCCATCGGCACCAAGTGCTACGTCTGTGGTTGCTGGAACCATCTCCGGTGCACACGACAGCTAATGTAATCTCCTGGACAAAGTCTTTGAAGCTAATATTGATAAACGTATTATTACCCGTGCTCCCTAATATGACATCGTAAAAATCTAATCGAAACACAGGAAGGGTATCCGACATACCAACAGTCGGTATATAACCATAAGTTCTTGGTACAAGGTATTCAAAAAACTCGCCTCTGTTCTAGTGTTCTAGTGCTAACCTTTCATAGCCCACCTTCTCTTTATAGAACCACACAGTAAAGGTTCCTACTCGTTCCAGCCTACCTCTGCATCATGGGAAACGTGAAGCGGTGGAATCTTCCTTCAATGCCTTGTCCAAGATATCCCCGAGTAAGTCGGCCAAATAATGAACAAAAAAATGTAGCGCGATTATTTGGACCACACTCCTCCTCAGTCTCACGCCCTGTGTCTAATGGACCTGGTGTCTCCTTATAGGGGGGAAGAGCAAAGAAAATTGGCGACCGCAAGGAAAAACTGGGGAATAAACCCCGCTCGTCATCATCAGATGTTCGATCAATATTCTTGCAACAGTAATTAGGGAGGGGAACTTCGGTGATCGAACTTCTTGTCTAACTTCGCAGGAGCAATCCATGCTTTATTCGGCATGTATTTGTGCTCTTGATTTGGAATAGCTGATGGGAACCTAATTTATTAATGAATTGACTGTGCACAAACCAATAAAAACATATCGTTACTACATTGTTTTTCAAACAATAATATTAATAATAATAATAATAATAAAAATGATACCAACAATGATAATAATATCAAGTTCTGGATGCTGGAGTAGCAGCTTTCCAAGCAAGATGAACAGGATTTTTTTTTACAGTTTGTTATTCCTGCTTTGAATATGGTTGGTTTTTGACATGTCCATGTGTGTAACAAGCTAGACCAGTACTGCACGCCCTCAGCGGTCGGCTACATCACGTGTAATGAACGGTACATGAATTCGTTTCATACGGTAACATGAAAGGTCAATCGCTCGGATATGATGTCACGTTCTAATTAGCTATTAAGAAGCCATTGAGCGACGGAGGATGTGTCGTCGTGATCTCCTGCCCATACATAAGTTACTTTTCCTCAGCCGAACGCTGATGTACGTCAATTGGATAGATTCAGTCAAAGTTTCTTGGCCGTCTACATATTAGTCCTTTTATCTCTCTACTCCCTTTCCGTTCCTAAATACCCTTGTATGAAAATAAACGTAATACTGTTTCATTTGTGTCTCTGCTTTTATTACCATTATAATAGTTTCCTGCTATTTTTTAGGAATATTCCCTGTATGGTTGCGGCTGCAATTGTGGTGGTCATTGATGAGTTAGAGTCTTGTAATGAGCGGTCATTCGAGCGAAGGAAATTATCAGCAGCAGCCGACGACAGTTAGCCGCTAAAATCGGACGATGACCACGGTATTTACCGTCTGGCACAATCCAAACCACGGTACTTACCGTTTGACACCATTCAAACCACAGTATTCACCTTCTGACACCATCCAAACCGCGGAACTCACCTTCTGACACCATCGAAACCACGGTACTCACCTTCTGACACCATCCAAACCACGGTACTCACCTTCTGACACCATCCAAACCACGGTACTCACCTTCTGACACCATCCAAACCACGGTACTTACCGTCTGACACCATCCAAACC
This sequence comes from Gammarus roeselii, assembly GCA_016164225.1. Classification (NCBI taxonomy): domain Eukaryota; kingdom Metazoa; phylum Arthropoda; class Malacostraca; order Amphipoda; family Gammaridae; genus Gammarus; species Gammarus roeselii. The sequence continues at coordinate 3,170 of SDVV010028940.1, forward strand.
ACGGTACTTACCGTCTGACACCATCCAAACCACGGTACTTACCGTCTGACACCATCCAAACCACGGTACTCACCTTCTGACACTATCCTAACCACGGTACTCACCTTCTGACATCATCCAAACCACGGTACTTACCGTCTGACTCCTTCCAAACCACGGTACTCACCTTCTGACACCATCCAAACCACGGTACTTACCGTCTGACACCATCCAAACCACGGTACTCACCTTCTGACGCCATCCAAACCACGGTACTCACCTACTGACACCATCCAAACCACGGTACTTACCGTCTGACACCATTTAAGCCACGGTACTTACCGTCTGACACCATCCAAACCACGGTACTCACCTTCTGACACCATCCAAACCACGGTACTTACCGTCTGACACCATCCAAACCACGGTACTCACCTTCTGACACAATTTGAACCACGGTACTCACCTTCTGACACCATCCAAACCACGATACTCACCGTCTGACACCATCCAAACCACGGTACTCACCGTCTGGTACCTCCAGTGAAAATATTGCCGAATAAAAATGACCTCAATCGCCGACGATAAAGTTTAGTTGTCGGTGATTTGATCCATTAGTTCTAATCATTAATCATCCAACTGAATGATTAACAACGGAAGCCGATTATCCTCGCTATATAATCGGTTTCGACTGAGCGAGGGTTTGGAGTTACTCTATTAAATTATTCGAACGACCTTTCAGATGAATTCAAGTAACCTAAAAATAGGCGCTAGCACAAAGTATAGACTTTGGACAGGTGTGCTGGACACTTCTGATCTCTTGGAGGTCTGACGTCGTGACGGCGAACGTCGGTATGACGTACGTGGTCAATCGTAATTTTTTGGACAATATAGAATGAGCACTAAAAATTTGTTCATAGTGCCGCCCACTAGGGAGCCTGCAAGAGTCAGGCGGCTCTCTCCGTCGAGGAGTCTGCCAGTGGGGGCGGCGTCTGGGGCCCCGGCTCAAGCGAAAGTCACTCGACCCAACCTATTTCATATCATTGTCTGTGGGGATAGCGTAGTGTGCGTCGTCTCTGCGGTGTTACCGTGGATGCAGCTTATGCGCTCCGTGGGCCTCTGTCCCACCTACACTTCCAGAGCATCATTGCTCCAACATATGCACGTCTTTTCCCAAGAGGAAGTGAATAACTATAGTCATTCCTCTCTTACAAACCATTGAGTCCAACTCTAATCCCTGTCCCGCATGAGGTCATCCCTACGAGCGTCATGGTGGTGCGATGGCGTGGGGCTGAAGGACCTGAACACGCTGCAAGAAACAATGCTATGGCGTTACTGCTACAAAATTATACCGTACGAGACGCAATCTGTTAATTGCCTCCCAGCCTGGAAAGTCAATACTGATATCAGCAATAACCCTCCCCACTTCGCCCCTAAGCCGGTCACCCTTCCTCCCAGGCCCCACTCCTCCGCGTCCCAACCTCCACGTGTTGGTGGGTATCGGTGCTGCGGGTGGTGCGCTAGCCGAGGTTTCCAATGTCATATGTGACAACCGGGGCTAAGCAAGAGCAACAATGCATTAAGGATGATAGCTGCCACATAGTGGAGATAATTTATAGTCAGTGCAGTTGAAGGAAGCCGGTATCAATCAGTTGTGAAGCCTAGCCGGTATTCGTAACTGGTTGAAGGTTGAAACGCTGCGATGGCGAACACTCTCGTTTGGGAGGTGTTCCAGCTGTGCAGCACACCTGCATGTCGCTACCTTGCAATTTGTTTAGACTTCCGACAAATTTCGACAAATTAAAGTAGAATTACCAAAATAAAACTATGTAGAGGTATAAAAATTTTGGATATAATATAACCGTGATGAGTAATGTAAACTGAATAATAAATGTTGTGCGATGATAAAACCAGCATTGGACCTGCGTACTACTGTAGTGTGCGCAAAATCCGAATGCATAAATAATACGTAAAAAATGAAACAATTTACTAATTGAAAAAAAAATATCTCACTGCTTTGATCTTCGAAAGCCAAAAGTAATCTTTAATACGCTTCCGGGTGACCCTCGGCCGTGGGGGACGCTAGCAGAGGGAAACTAGATTAATTTCTGTCTATTTGGAAAACGTTAAATGGTTGGGATATCACATCATCTAAAATAGTTGTTATTGTTGTCAGGAGAGCTTGAGTCTGTGTAGAACCACTTTGCTCCGAACAGGTAGGCTCACGATTGTGCTGCTCTCATGACCTGAAAACCATCATGTACTCAGATGCGAGACGAATAGTTTATCGATGTAGGCGAAGTATTTCGTTGAAGATATCGTTCGCGGTAGAGTTTGGCAGCTGCTCCGTTTCTGAAATAATGGCAAACTTGAGATTATTATGAGGTCCCACTCTGGAGGCTGCCACAAACAGCTGACCGTGAATGAACATCTGATGAGATAGCCAAACACCGACGGACTTCAAGGCTTGTCCCTGTGCCTCATTGATGGTGGTGGCAATGACCGATCTGCTGAGGAACTGGCGGCGTGGTCTATCGAAATGGTACTTTTGCCTTTTGGCTGAAGGAGATCATCGGTATGAGGTCCGGGCTCTCAGTGCCGGCTACGGTTCGTCGCAGCTGCTTCGTCACTTCCTGGAAGATCAGCTTCGTTCCATTGTAGAGTTTTAGTCAGGGGTTGAGGTTCCAGAAGGGTTACAATGTCACTTCATGGAAAGAGCAGCTTCGTTCCATTGTAGAGTTTTAGTCAGGGGTTGAGGTTCCAGAAGGGTTACAATGTCACTTCCTGGAAGATCAGCTTCGTTCCATTGTAGAGTTTTAGTCAGGGGTTGAGGTTCCAGAAGGGTTACAATGTCACTTCCTGGAAGATCAGCTTCGTTCCATTGTAGAGTTTTAGTCAGGGGTTGAGGTTCCAGAAGGGTTACAATGTCACTTCCTGGAAGATCAGCTTCGTTCCATTGTAGAGTTTTAGTCAGGGGTTGAGGTTCCAGAAGGGTTACAATGTCACTTCCTGGAAGATCAGCTTCGTTCCATTGTAGAGTTTTAGTCAGGGGTTGAGGTTCCAGAAGGGTTACAATGTCACTTCATGGAAAAAGAGCAGCTTCATCTTGTTTTTCATGTTAGCCACAATGTTTTCGGGTACTCAACATTGCACATGAAGGCATCAACATTGTTGTCCAGGGTATCATCACTACTCAACCTTATCCCTGGCCAGGCTACTTCTCTTCTATCAGACCGTTAATGACATCCACCTCCATGTTGGTTGGTGCCGAACATTGTTTTCTCTTCCAGCTTGTTACTGTAGGTGATGTTACCCAGCTGCTGAAAGTTGCCTAACTGTTCAACCCATGACTGCCGTCTCAGCATCAAATCTACTAGCACCCTTTTTCCTCAACTGCTGTGAGAGTATCTCCTCGTCCAGGCATTCGAATAGATTTTCAAAGAGCCTCTTTAACTTGACTGGCAGTCAGAAGGAAGTATTGTATTGTACAGCTCGCTCACCCGAGAACAAAGGGTGGTGTCTACCTTCTTTCGAAGAACACTCTCTCATTCATGGCTATTCTTCAAGAGACCAAGATTCGGCAAAATTCCGGGTATGCGTCACATTTTCTTCAATCTATCAAAGCTCTTCATGTCATCGAAGCTGGTGTTACCGTGACTGTGACCATCATGAAGTAGGCTACGAAGATAGAAGACCTCTGCAGCGAGTGGGTTGATGGCATGGACTCGCCAATTGTGTTGGATTCTTTGTTCTTCTTAGTCCACTTCTTATCATGGTGTAGGTGTTTTCTATCAGCAAATCTACATAGTCGCAACTTTCCACTACCTGACGGGCTTCTCAACTCTTCATTGAGCTACACCAATGCAGTCAGCTTAGTTTACTTTGAACCTTCAAATCTCTCACTTTCAGCTTGAGCTACACCAATGCAGTCAGCTCAGTTTACTTTGACCCTTCAAATCTCTCGCTTTCAGCTTGAGCTACACCAATGCAGTCAGCTTAGTGTACTTTGAACCTTCAAATCTCTCACTTTCAGCTTGAGCTACACCAATGCAGTCAGCTTAGTTTACTTTGAACCTTCAAATCTCTCACTTTCAGCTTGAGCTACACCAATGCAGTCAGCTCAGTTTACTTTGAACCTTCAAATCTCTCGCTTTCATCTCTTTCGTCGAACAAAAGTTGCAGTCTCTCTCCAGGTGGAATCCAGGAGCATAGACTCCTAGGCACTTCTTGGCTATAGGAAATGTCAGGTGGTTTCACTTGACCTGGCAGTTCTTGGGTCCTCGTACTCGGTGTTCTTATTTCTCGGTGTTTGTTCCTCCTGTCCCTGAACTTCTGTAAGCTTTCCTTTACGACGTAGTTATAGAGCTATTAGAAAGCCATTTGTAGGGGATAGATTTCCACATTTGCGTGGCAGTTGTAGGATATGAAAAGTGTGTCTGTAAGGTACAATTCAGCCCAGGGCTCCTTACTACCTTGATCTCTCGAGGATGAGCCTCCTCCCTCCATCAGCAGGAGCCATTCATTTCTAGACAAGGTCTGTTGTCAGGGTCAATGTGGTGCATGAACGAAACCTATTGAGAAATCCTTTTGTGCAGTTGTCCTCCTCATATCCGATGTCACAGCACCAATTTGCCCACAGGGTCCTTGAATGATGTTCTTGCGGATAATTGTCTATAGTATGAGCCCCTACACGTGGATCTCTAGATGGTCCTTGTTGTTTGGTCAGGAGTAAGATCATCACCGACAGTTTTAGCCACATCTTGAGACAAGAGGGTTCTGTCATGTGCATCCAAATCGATTATGGTGTAGAACTGTGAAAGTCTTCTCTCCGAAAACTCAAACTCTGACATGTTGGCCACAACTTGTTTCGAATGCGTAGCCATTTATCAGATCATGCATCAGCTGGTTGAGTAACTTTAAAACTTTTGCCACCAAGTCTAGCCAGTCCTAGGCAGTCGCTGTTCGGTCTTCAACCCTTTATCCCTCTCTGACCAGTGAGAATTGCTGGTCATAGTGCTGAAATAACCAGATTCATAGGGCTCTAGGCGCACAGCCATAGCATCTTGGAACGTCACTACCAACGTGGACTGTCCATGCACGAGCTAGATAAGGTAGTCTGAATAGAACTCCCACCGAGAATCTCCACATCACTCCATAAATCAGTCTGAAGTTCAGATCACAATTATACGTTATATGTAGAAAGAGAAGGGTCAAATCCAGAAGCATCGCCTCAGAGTTGAGGTCGAATAAGGAAAGAGAAGATTCAAGTCCAGACCCATTGCCTTAGAGTTGATCACAAATAAGGAAAGAGAAGGTTCAAGTGCAGAGGCATTGCCTTAGGTTGATGTCGAATACGGAAAGAGATGGTTCAAGTCCAGAGGCATTGCCTTAAGGTTGATGTCGAATAAGGAAAGAGAAGGTTCAATTCCAGAGGCATTGCCTTAAGGTTGATGTCGAATAAGGAAAGAGAAGGTTCAAGTCCAGAGGCATTGCCTTAAGGTTGATGTCGAAGGTAGACCAAAGCCCAATTCCCCTCCTGTTTAGTATGTCATTTGGCTGACAGTGGGTGAAGATACTAACCACTTCCATGTTGCTCTGAGTGCTGTGCCTCAACTCGTGTTCTTTCACTGTTCATGACGTACCTCAACTCGTGTTCTTTCACTGTTCATGACGTACCTCAACTCGTGTTCTTTCACTGTTCATGACGTACCTCAACTCGTGTTCTTTCACTGTTCATGACGTACCTCAACTAGTGTTCTTTCACTGTCCATGCTTTGGTATTGATAAGAGGAAGATCATTTCAAGACACCTTCTCTGGTAGTTTCATTATGTTTAAAATTTGCCACCAACCTCAAAAGTGTTCAGAGTTAAAAATATTCTTTAGTTTCAAATGAGAGACCCACTCAAGCAATTTTGATTTAGGTGCGTTTCAGATTTGTCAGGGCTTCTGTTTGACAGTTGATTGGTATCTTGTAAACGTCATTTAGACCACAGAAACTAAGACAACTTCGTATATAAAGAGTTCACCGATCCTTATTATGCTTGCACCAAAGACGGGGATTTGAAATTAGAGAATTTCACGTTTGGTGAGATTCTCGTCTTCGATGTTTATTTTAAGACTTGTTCAGATAGAAAAAATATTTACATCAGTAATGCATTCGTGGCTTTGTATTCGTGATGTAAGGAATATTATTTTTTTGTCTCCTATGTGAAGGTTCTACAAATTATATTCACAACGTACCGCCGAGGTTTGTTAGGAAAAATATTCGTACTTTTTTAACCTTTACCGTTTTTATTTCACGGTACGAGTCTTTGAACAAGAAGTTAAGAGGAAACAAGCTGTATGCAAAATGATCACCAAGTCTACGTTATTTGCTATAGTTCACTTGTAAAGTGCCATGATGCGTACTGCAATAGTCATGATATGTTTTGGCACAAAACTCTAATATAATGAATACATTGATTAACAACCCAAACATGTCACAAACAAACTATTGATCTCTGATTAACAATAAACATGTGGACGGAAGGACAGACTTCCATTAAATTCTTTTATAAAATAAATGCGCGCGTATTAGTTAATAAGAACTCTTCGAACACGTACAGTAGCGAAAGAGAATTCGTTTATGATTGAGAAATAAGTGAAATCTTCAATGTTAATTTCCCCACTCCATATTTGAATTCATCGGAAATGCAATTGAAATTACCACCCATTAAGCAGCTTTGTTCACACAGTACCTTAAGAAATTTCTATGTGAAGTTAAATTCTACGTGAGAAAAGTAGAATTTGTTTTTCCGGTTACAGACTAAGCATAAACGGATTTTCTTTCGCTACTTTATATACGTGGATGGAACACTTGCAACGTCACAGCAAAGTGGGTGCCCAGAAGAACCAATTCTACTACACAGAATTAAATTACCACGGGAAATGTTCCTCATTTCACTTGTTTTTTTTTTATTTTACATTCAAGGCGCTGCAGTTGGCATTCAACCCCATGGCAATTACCTGCCAAGCACGCCGTCAAATGGTACCCATTAGGCCCCAGCCACTGAAACCAGTCAATTACCAGCCAAGCACACCATCAAATGGTACCCATTAGGCCCCAGCCACTGAAACCAGCCAATTACCAGCCAATCACACCATCAAATAGTACCCATTAGGCCCCCGCCACTGAAACCAGTCAATTACCAGCCAAGCACACCATCGAATGGTACCCATTAGGCCCAGCCACTGAAACCTGTCAATTACCAGCCAAGCACACCATCAAATGGTACCCATTAGGCCCCAGCCACTGAAACCAGTCAATTACCAGCCAAGCACACAATCGAATGGTACCCATTAGGCCCAGCCACTGAAACCAGTCAATTACCAGCCAAACACACCATCAAATGGTACCCATTAGGCCCCAGCCACTGAAACCAGTCAATTACCAGCCAAGTACACCATCTAATGGTACCCATTAGGCTCCAGCCAATGAAACCAGTCAATTACCAGCCAAGCACACCATCTAATGGTACCCTTTAGGCCCCAGACTCTGAAACTGCCCAATAATCTATTGATGCTACCAAACCATTGATTTACACTCTATTCAGATCATGTGCACCTTTCAAACCGGAGAACGTTTAGATCAAGATGAACAAATTGAACATCATATGTGTGTTCTTCAAAATTGAGAATGAAGTCACATCTTTCTTTTTTTGTTTCAATGTCTTCTGTTGTAGTTAGTTCGTTGCAGCCTCTGGAGGTATTTTTGAGATTTTGTTCGGCATCTCATGAGAGTGCATGTGGCGTACGGTCACTATTCTTGAAGCATCAATTGTTTGTGGAGACATTGGGAATTGGTGTGCACTGATGGATGCCTTTCGTGTTCATTATTATGAAAAATAAAATTGGTAATAGCTTCTACATTTTTACTTTTCTGTGCAACATTATTGCTGGAAAAAAAGTTGTAATTGCAACAGTTGCAACAAATTTGTAACCGGAGCTGTAGTTTCCCGGTAAAAGGCAATCGTTTTTACTGCGAATGTCGGAATATCCTGCGGCACAAAACGCGAAAAAAAGCATTGTGGCAGACAGACAGACAGACAGACGGACACTCATCTTTTAAACTATGGTACAGGTTAGATGAACGTGTGCCTGGAAACAAAAATATTTTGGATTAGTGCTTAGATAAACGTTCAACCAAAATCTTCATTATAGCCTACTATGAAGCCATTGGTTCAACTTCAAAAGCCCTTCTGTGGGGACTCAAACTGTGATATCCCCCGTTCAACCCCATCATAGGCCTTTATAATTTATAGCGGTTTGTGTAATGCGGTGACGCTAACCCGGCCTTTCATCCGCTAGTTCAAGTCACTTGGGTCATGTTGATTGATCCATCCTTGCAGGTCCTGGATACCGTGAATACTTTTTTCGTTGGAGCCATTCAAAAATCCGAGCTTGGCCGGTCGCCTTCTCTACAGGCCTGGAGGCCCAGAGAATTATCAATGCATCGTTGGACGACCTCCCTACAGGCCTGGAGGCTCAGGGAATTATCAATGCATCATTGGACGGCCTCCCTACAGGCCTGGAGGCTCAGTGAATCATTGGACGGCCTCCCTACAGGCCTGGAGGCTCAGTGAATCATTTTACGGCCTCCCTACAGGCCTGGAGGCTCAGTGAATCATTGGACGGCCTTCCTACAGGCCTGGAGGCTCAGGGAATTATCAATGCATTATTGGACGGCCTCCCTACAGGCC